>CABEEJ010003525.1:0-17134 GCA_901482245.1 Timema douglasi | reverse complement strand
ATTATTATTATTAGCACCGCGTCTTACTACCCGTTCGGGTTATACGCACTTACGCTAATGTGTAATGGTAGGGTGATTGTGAGATGAAATGGAGGACCTACAGTTTAACGTGGAATCCGAACCACGGTGGAGGCCTGGCATTCCCCACATTCACGAGATGTCTTGTCAGAGGTGAAGGAAGGGTTTGGTAATCAGATAAATCTGTGCCGGGACCGAGGATTGAACCCCGGCTGCCAGCACAGAAGTCTGACACCTTACCCCTAGACCGCCAGGTCACCTGAGATCTAAGTTAAATCTTTCACTTAAACATAAGGACACAAGAGTCAAGGGTCAAACCTTTTTCTTTAGCTCTGTTAAATTGAAGGGCTCTGGTATGGTATGTTGTTTAGCTTCAACTCTGATTCCTAGTTTTGGTTGCTTAAAAATATCAGTGTTCAGAGGGTAGGCCTTCACCTGGTGTCTGGAAAACAGAATTACATCATGTATTACATACACAAACAAAATTTATAAAATGGAACTACAAATAGGTCAAATAAGTAAACATTATCTTTGGTAGTGTATTACACTCTCTAGATATGTCCAATCAGTGATGTGGGGTTAAGGGGGATTGTTTAATACAACCAGACAACTCGGATGACAAGGGTCACTAAGAAGTTAATCTAAGGAGTAGATATGAGGACTAAACCACATTTATATGGATTAATTTTTTTTTATACAATTCAAGGTATTTAACCTGCACATCCTGGACCGACTGATTATATCAGCACACAAGAATGGTATTTTCACTCTTCAACATACCACAATCAATATGGAACCAGCGGCTTAACTCCCCCTCAAAGGGAGTTTGCTATGGATATTTCATCCGTCAACCTCAGCTGGGTTTGAACCCTCAAACACAGGGTCTTGAAGCAAACACTTTATCCCAAGATCACCGAGGTAGACTATATACATATTTGACCTTGACATTAACAGCTTCTAAATACAAGGCGAGTCTCAACACCTAAGAATGTTTAGCCAGCAGTGTGGAAACAAAGTGATATGTCAAGGACAAAAGACAGACTGTATACAAACTATAATCTCACACAGATTGCACTAGTTCAATTTACCTTACCAATTGATCAGAATGTTCAAATGCCTTGGTAGAATCTGCACCTGTGTTAAATGTCAAGCTCATCTACTCGGCTTTGCGGATGACAAGCATATTGGTGCTCGAGCTCCGGATGTGTGTACAGATAATGGTTTTTCCGTAAGGATTTTCCTCTACACAAATGTGGATACTTTTCCTCAAATTTCTATTGCCCTTATCCTTATTCTATTAGGGCAATTACAATTAGCGACATTAGAATCATTTATGTGTAGTAAGATAGTGAAAGACCGGGGGGGAAATATACTCTGGTACATCAGGATTTGAAACTAGAGTATCATGTTTACAATAAAATATAAATAGTAACTATGTAACTTTAGGTTGCAGCTAGGATTGGCTCAGTTTTTCGCCAAGTAGACATAATCCAGTGGTCATGGACTTACTTCTTCATTTCCATGAAAGCCGTCTCCTCCTCCTGTTCCCGAGTGGGATAATGGACCGGTCTGGTTCGGAGGTGGGATGTCAGGCCTGGAGTTACTGGGATGGTAGACTTGAACACCCATGGCTTGTGTGGTTTGGAATTGTGGGCTGGGAACATAAACACATAATATATATTGCACATACATACACACAATATAATCACCCCTTCAATTCCCTTCCAATTTGGAGCGATGAGGATGACCTTTACACCATCCCAAAGAGAGAGAAATCCACCTACACTCATAAAAAGAAGTATTTCTAAGGTGGACACTCAGAGTGGACAACTAATTAGGAAAGACCACCCCCAATTCACCCAAGCAAGATTCGAAACTCAATCTACCTGTCCTCAGCAGTCTAGTTCAACACAAAACTAGTGTTAGCTAACTATATCACCGAGGAGGGTAAGATTTATTTCTTTATCTGAAAGTTTCCTAACTGCCTGCCAAATTTAGGTTTTCTACCACACTTAGTTAGAAAAATAGTTATTATGCCTATTCCTTGATTATATTTTCCATAGTGCCATAACAATTATTTTTTTTAGTTTCAAACTTGTGATTATTTGGAATGGTTCCTTTACCGGTCTGTGAAATTTTATTTTTCTATCTCATCTCAAAAGAAATTTAGCTCCGTCCCCACTTCCATTTATTGGGCACTCATTTTGAAATATCCTATTTATATAGTTGTAAGGGGAAATCCCGCTACTTTCCTGCCAGGCAAAATTTAAAGTTTCTTGGGTCAGGGGGTTGGGAAATTTGGTTCCGAGGGAGTGAGTCCTCCTACACCTTTCTGTCCCTCTCTACCCTCTTAGGGGAAGAAATGTGAAAATCCCTCAAAAGATATAAACCAATTCTAGAACGAGAACTTAAGAATCGGATGGACATCGAGGTTTTGCAAATCTCTCTTCCAAGAAGTTTCATGTATTATCACCTCACCAGAGGTGCGCTGCTGTAGTTATGGCTGTCACCATACAGACCCCTCTCACCCCCTCTATTTTATCCCCCCTTCAGAGTGACCTTACATTCCACAGGCAGACAACCTCGACCCACTGATCTATTCAACTTTGTTGCTTGCTATTCAACAAAAGACAAGCTATCACAGTTATTTTCTACAAGGAGTGATGCCGGGTTTTGAGCCGCTACCGCGGGGTCTTGTATAATATATTTTCTTCCCTTAATATAGCAGTTTTTTCAATGACAGTTTTACGGTCAATACTTACGCTAATTATTTAAATACCTGGTATAAGGAGGTTAGAATTAAAATAAGCGCAGCACAATTTGTTTGTACGGAAGATAGAAAAACCAAAGTGAAAGCCACGCTTTGTTCCAGGTGAAAGCTCGATAAATTTTTTTTAATGAGTTAGGAAAAAGTGGCTGGCCAAAGTTGGTGAAAAATTGCAATTTTTTTAAATTTAGTTTCAATTAAATATAATTTACATACTATAAGCCTAATTCACTTTACAAATAAGCCATACTGTTAACTTTTTTGGAACACCATATTAAAAAAAAATCAGAATTAAATAAAGATCGCTAAAACATGTTTCCATTTAAAATCATTAATTTATTATTATAATATGATTCTAACCCATCCAAAACCAAGTCTTCTTTTTTATTGCTACGTTCAGAACACAAGTTATTAACGGCTCAATCTGATTGGGTAAAAATGGGAAGAAAAGAGTGATAAATCGCATGTGGAAAACCCTTAAAGGTCGAGATTTTGATAAATGTCGACGTTTCATAGCCCCCTGAAACAAAAAAAGGTTGTTTCCGCAATGCTGTCTGACTGTACCTTGGTTTGGACTAGAACCAAAACCATTTTACCGTTTGGGTTGAAACTATGTATCTGGGGTTTACATAAGCCCTCCCCTGAGGGTTTTTTGGAATTAAATATCTAACCCTATATTTAAGGCTGGTTTATTGAAAGGCAAAGAGAATAAATCTATTTTCTCGAAATTCACTCTAATGATTTTGATTAAATTTGATATCCAAACACAGTTTATCAATATAAACAAGATAAACATTTTCATTTTCTCATGAACATGACTTTAACAGTACTTTACATAGGGAAGATTTTCAAATTTTCATCATTTCTCCACAACTATTTGCGACTCTTAATAACTTATAACTTTGAAGTTGTAGTACTATTAAATGTAAAAATCTTTTTTTATATAAAATTAATAAGTTTTGAGCTATATATATATATATATATATATATATGTATCAGGTGTGTAGTAGAGGGGGAACGCCGTTATGGCACCGCTTTTCGTGGGAAAATATTCAAAATAGTTTTATAGTAAAGTTCTATACTTTGGAATTCCAAGTTAACTTATTGATTTTATATCTATATTATGTTAGAACTTTTTTCATATTATAAATCGATAAATTCTGATGAAATTCACATTAATCTATATGAATTCCTGGAATTGTAGGTAAAATGCGTTAAGTAAGTTTCTGCCTTAGTAATAATTAAAAGATGCTCTAAATAGCTTCTAGAGGCACTTATGTCCGTGCAAGCCTTTCGCCAAAGGCGGTTGGGGGTCCCAAAACTCCACTTAAAAAAAACTTTGGGATTGTACAACCTTGCGTTCCGGCACTGCTAAATTTAAGACCACCAGTTTTTAATAAAGGTTTTGGAAAATGAATTTGATTCTTATGTTCTTTGGTTGACAACGATGTTCCTCTTTTCTCAATTTCTCTGTTAAAGTGTTCTTAGTTCCTGTTGCCATAGAGTCAGGGACGGCCCGAGGTAAATTTAGCGCCCGGGCGGTATTGCTTTTTGGCGCCACTCTACGTAACAGGTGGATAATACAGTCCATTCGCCATAGGAGTGTAGGTAACTAACAGCTAGCAATAGTTAGCAGATCAAATCTCATATATCCATTTGCCAAACCATATTATCTGCAATGACCATAACATGTTGATTTATTGTCCTCACCTTTGGAAGTCAAAATTTTCACAAAAACAATTTTATTTAATATTGGGGTTTTCTTTTGGCAGTTTCTGTCAGCTATCACATTTCTCATGGTGATTGTACTCTCAGAAAATATTAAAATAATCCCCAAGCCTAACATAGCCTGGGCATGATAAGAAATTAATTGAAGGGGAAACTCCACAAATGTTAAACATACGCTAAGCGTTTCAATTCGAGATTGTACAAAAACTGTTAAAGATTACAAATAAAACTATAAGAAGCTGTTTTGTAGACAATGTCACCCTCGATTTTTTATTGTAAGTTTAACAAACATTTGAGATTAAGAATGGTTTAGGTTATAAATGCAAAAAAAAAAAAGTTTTAGCGTGCCATTATTTCCAACTGGCAAATGTAAAAAAACTTTTTAAAAGTGGCACTAGATTCTATTTTACTCACCACAACATTATAATAATGTGTAAAATTTCATATCAAAATTTGGACGTTTTTTAAGCTTAGCAACTCCACTATCACGCCCTGCCTATGTTAAGTTTGGAGACTATTTTCATATCATGCCCAGGTTATGTTAGGTTTGAGGATTATTTTCATATCCCACCCAAGCTACGTTAGGTCATGTCTAGCTCTATTTGGTGGCCCGGTTCGCACGGCCCTTAAGCCTCCCCTGCATAGAGTAAGTATGTATTATTTCATTTCCCAAATCCTAACGAGCTTTTAGTAAAGGTCTATTTCAAGATATAAGCGACAGAATCTCTGTGTGGTGCGCCGTACCCTTTATTTTTTATTACTAAAATACAAAACTGCCTTTAACTCTATGTGAGTAGGTTTGTGGACCTATAATTTCTAAGACACTTTTATTATTATTATTATTATTGGAGTTTACCGACGTAACGCCACAACTAGAGGTAATGTAACATCATTAAAATCATTACTCATGTTAATGTTTACAACAAAATCCATAATTTCTAACCTGTATATACATGTGTGTGTGTGTTTAATTTCTCTAAGGAAAAAAGATATCTTAAACTAAAATAATTTGACGAATATTTTCAGGGGATAGAAATACTATCTATGATACACATGCCCACCCTCCACTAAGTAATCTCCTGGATGCACCACTGAATCTTAATACCTTCAAAATTAATTCTGCTATAAGTGGGAAAAGGTCTTGTTCGTCTATAAAACATGAATAAAACTGTTTAGAGAAATCCTTCTCACCTCTCTTCTAACAAAACCAACGTTATACAAATAGGTTTTATATAATCAAGGAAACACTATTTACTCAAATTATTTATACGGTAAACATAATCAACTCTATAAAAAAACTTTTTAACATAGATCATACAAATACTTCACAGAAAACATTTTCAACAGCTCAGGCTTGGAGGGGACAGACAATTAGTGTCAAGGGTTTTACCTGAACAGGATATAAATGGGGTTAGGGAAGGGGGATTGTTAACAGAAAAAAATATATGGAAAGATAGTAAATGCCAAAAGGGGTTTGGGGAGGGGAGGGAGAGGTGCTTCCGAAGACAGAGCGATCTACCAGGAAGCTACTGAACTTTCAGTTAAGACACAATTTAATTTGAAAATATCAAATTTTGTTAATATTATTTTATTATAGATATTTGTCGTGTATGATGGAACATTATCTTATTCTCTATAATAATATGATAATTTCAAAACTATATTCTTGTATATCGTGTTTTATTTAATTTAAAATTAATTGAAATTACATCTTATTGTAAAAAAAAGTAAATATTAACTTGTAACTTTTTTTATCAATATTTTAAATTCACAAGTTTAATATTATACAAAAAACCACATGATATTATGCATATTTTCTAAGCAATAGAGTCAACAACTTTATCATTCTTATATAGTAGGTATTTATCTGAATCTTAAATTTAAATATCAATGATCTATGTTCGCTGTTTCAAAAGATACACCACTGAATTTTGAAAACTTCAAACCCCCTTCCTACTACCTATTGAGGTCAAATTTCAAGACTCATATTCACAACTTCATGCCAAATTTCAGCTGATAAAACCTTCAGCTGTTTCCAAATTTAAATCTAGCCCTTAGAATTAGGGTTGTTTATCAATTAGGCCTACTATATTTTTTTAAATGGCTATCTGGGGTATATCTCACATGATCATTAATATCATTGTATATTTATTTTATGGGAGAAAATTTGCTTAAGGCGAATGGCCCTTTTCAATTGATGTGTAAATAAAGAGCCATGGGAACAAACAGTTATCTTCGAGAATTTTCATTGTTTTCGGAAATAGTTTGTTCAAGAATAGAAGCATGTTGATTAAGTTATACTTTTTATATACACCCCTCCTCTATAATTTTAACAGTGATCGATTAGCAATAATTTTGACATTTTTTAATAGAAAACTGCCGGCTGGATGACAGAAAGAAAAAAGAAAATGTAACACCTAATAAACATTGATACATTATCTTTGAAGAGGAGTTTAAAATATTACTAAAAAATTTCACTCATTCTCGAGATAACTGGTATTCATTCTCCAATGTATTATTTTTCCACAAGACCTGTCTGGTAGCTAGCACCATCTACTGTTTCCGTGATCAGTCTGTTCTTGTTGGCTCGGAAGGATACTTAGGTCGGTTGTGAAGCCACACCATGCCTTTCCCGCTCCCGCCCACCATCCCACAAAATAGGTTTTAGACTTGCACTCAACGCTTTGAGGGTAGTTTAGTAATTTTGTTGCATATTTTAAATATAACACTAGAGTAGCATAAACTTTCTTTAAGAAATTGAAGTGTGTGTTTCTGGTTTATGAATTAAAAAATATGCGTGATTAGTTTGAATAGATTTATGCCTGGCTATGTTAAGGCCAACAATGATCATATATGCATCCTTACAGGGTGCAGCCTGAGCTTTATTTTAAAATATATAGGATTTTGGTTGAGAGTATAAAAAAAGTCTGCACAGAAACACAAGAAAAAAAAAAGTGAGGCCACATGGATGGCATTAGGTGATTCGACATGAAATGAACAAAATAAGTGTTATAATTGAAAGAAGAAAAAAAAGAGACGTAAAAGGAAAAGGTATCTGAATAAATAAAAAGTAAAAATACACATTGTTCCTCTTTTCTATCATTAAAACCATAAAGTTTACCCATTTAACTATTGCCAGTGGACCAAAAGGTAAGGTCTTCTTCTTAAAGAAAATCGGTTGTCACCTCTCAACTCTTTGCCTTACGTTTTGATCTGATGAAACTCTTCAGAATGGAATATGAAACCTACAACGCAAATTCTTCCAAGAGGGGAGGGGAGTCAAGACATAAAATTGGTGGCAAACCAGAAAAAAAATGGTAAGGGTGTAAAGGCTAAAATAATCTTCCAAAGCTGGCGCCCGGGGTTCAATCCTCGGTCCCGGCAAAGATTTATCTGATTACCAAACCCTTCCTTCACCTCTGACAAGACATCTTGTTGTGGTTCGGATTCCACGTTAAACTGTAGGTCCTCCATTTCATCTCACAATAACCCTACCATTACACATTAGCATAAGTGCGTATAAACCGAACGGGTAGTAAGACGCGGTGCTAATAATAATAAATCTTCCAAAAATGCTTAGAAAATTAGATGAATTAGCAGGTTTATAAATTTCCACTTACAAGTTTTCCGAGAGTGGAATCTGCGAGGGGTGCATCTTTGGAAATTAAGCACAGCCTCAGCTAAGCTGATGTATTTGTGAGGTTGTTCAATATGTGGGGAATGTTGCCTTTTTCTTGAGCCGATAAAAGATGTCAGCTGTGAAGTCACCCTTGGTTGGCTACAGCTAGGCTGAGATGCTTTTTGTGTCACATTTTTCTTAGAAGAGTTGGTTTTCATGACCTTCCCTGCAGACGAGAGAGACTGAAAACATTTGAAATAAAGAGTGTATGATTATTTATATAAAAAGGCAGTATAGAAATTATATTTTAGATTAATTTTTATAAGACTGTTCCTTTATTACTAAGCTTTCTAAGCATTAATAGCTTTCAAGGCAAAGTTCTCAAAGTTGGATCAGCTCATACTTTTAAGATATTAGAGGCGAATTTAAAAAATCAGATATAGGTCTAAACATTATGTCACACATCGCAGATAAAACTGCAAAATAAAACGTTATTTTAAAATCTCTCAAATAAATGTATATTTAATTTAAAACAGCTTTAAAGTTGTACTCAAGAAAAAGACAAACTAATTCTTAATATGATAAAAATGTATAAGTTTTCATTTGTACCAATTCTTCGCTCAATAAATCTACTCTATTGCTCACCCTTTCGACATTTCGTGATCTCAAGCTAAGCAAGGGAGTATTCTCCTTGTCCAGCCTGGTCAACATGTGGTGTTCTTTCCTAGAGCTCAGGGTTGTGCTAGGACCGGCAATCCTCATGGGGGTGGAATTTTTTTTCTTCGTACCATTTTCATTTATTTTCACACGATCAAGGATTTCACTAAAAACAAATTTAAAAATTGTATGAGAAAAATAATATATCAATTAGTGTTCCCTCCACATATAAGGAAGGAAAATTTATTTTAGAGATGTGTTGAACTGAGACCTTAATTTTGTTTTAAAATCTTTCATTGCATAACTGAGTAAGATCGGTGTTAGAAGCTTCGAAACTTAGACTTAGATCCAAAAAGAGATTCCAGCTTCGACGATTACAAAGCTTAGTCAATTAAAGAAAATTACCTGTCCATTATATTTTTAGTTAATGTAATACTGAGCTCCCGTGTATATTACAAGTTAGTAATAATATGATACAGATATTTACTGTTATCATTAC
Source organism: Timema douglasi (assembly GCA_901482245.1). Classification (NCBI taxonomy): domain Eukaryota; kingdom Metazoa; phylum Arthropoda; class Insecta; order Phasmatodea; family Timematidae; genus Timema; species Timema douglasi. The sequence continues at coordinate 7,846 of CABEEJ010003525.1, read as the reverse complement.
TTTTCTTTCAGTACTAATACGGTATAGATATTTTTTCCCTAGATTTTGAATGAGTACAGTATTAATATTTTTCTTTCGATACCACATCCCTACTAGGGGTGTGCAAAGTCCACTTTTTCAATTCCAAGTGAACTCGAATTGAATATCTGAAATATTCTTGAAGCCAAATCAAAGTTCGAATATTTTCTTTTTGTTTTTATGGTTGAAAAAATATTATGTTGTGGTTATTTATACAACTTTATGTACTAATATTACTTTGAAAATGATTTATTGTACAATTGTTTGTGAAATTTTGTGTTACTCTGACAAATCAAGTTATCACAATACATAATTCAATTTCTTCGGATTTGTTTCCATATTAATACTAATTTGTAATTTGCAAAACTGCTCAGAATAGCTAATTGAGCATAAATGGGGTATTTTAGCTGTCAATATTTTTAATGGCGAAGCTTCGAAGCCAAGTCGAAGTTTTGACGCCCCCTAATAAGCACAATATATTTTTTCAATCATAACCAAAAAACAAAAATATTTTAGCTTTGAGAATATGTCATACATTCAATTCAGGTTCGCTTTAAATTTAAAAAATCATCTTCAAACACTTTTATTGAGTAGATACAAGGGATAGGTCCTTCAAATCCTGAAGAATACCAAAATTAAAAACATTTGCATTTTACTTGTATGATATATGATATTTAGAGTTGTAACTATAAACCATACCTATATATCTATGTCAAATTAAACATTGAAAGGAGGATAAAAGAAAATTGTAGGCCTCAAAGTTCACAATCTCGACACAACAAAACTGATAATTATGTAATTTTCGGGGCACTGGCTGTGTTATTTAGGAAATGTCCGGCCATGGTATTAATTATTGCTTCTAGATTCCTGGTGATTCACCACTGACTTGGTGTAATAGATATGTTTCTCTTCAAGGAACAAATTACATCGTGATATCTAACTATTAGAAGATAACTCTTGCTAGCTAGCAAATGTTAATTGCCACCCTTGTAGCACCTTTAACCAGGGGTGCAGAATATGTTCAGAGATCCAATATTTCCCCAGAACATTACATTTTCTTACAAAATTTCCCTAAAAAAGATAGCACTCGAAATAAAACATTGCCAATTTTTATAAGGATTATTACCTACTACATAGTTTGAAAAATTCAAATATATTTTTAACTATAGTTATTTTTATAATACCTAAATTATAAAAAATGTAGTTGTCTCCCAGAAATGGACACCTTACCATTTGGTTGGGTGCATCACATATTGTATTAAGTGTTCAACAATGCCAGTAGGCTTACCGGTACTAACATTTAAATTTACATATTGAGAGTAAGAGTCAATGGAGTGTCATTCCGGGAGGGCTTGGTTTAATTGTTAATGTTCATAGACTCGCCATTATTGCCAACTACACTTGGGGAAATACTATCGCTATTTATGACAGAGTTTTTCCTGATCACATACTTTATGTTTTACAAAACTTGCAATATTCCCTTGATCCTTACTTCTAGGTTTTATTGGGGGGTGTTTATTAAATACGCGACATCCGAGTTTATCACGTCTGCCACGCCATTCACAATAAGCACAGTTGACATCTTGTTTGCTCCTAAAAGTCAACATAATAATCATTTGTTTCACTAAACCATCTAATTTTTTACAAATATTTATCTATTGTACAATGTACAACCTTAATAGGTCCACTAAAAACAACAATTTCATGGCTACACAATTATTACAAGCACGTCACGAGTTTAAATAAACTGTCGCACATCGCCATGTAATTAGGCCGCGATATAACGTACGGGTGACTGAATTCAAACTAGTGATGGGCATAATCGAGTAACTCGATCGTGTTGTGTAATCAGGAGTACTCGATTCTTCCGGGATTACTCGAGTAACTTTACTCGGACCTTGTTATTCTTTTATTTTCTCTTTTCTTACCAGCTGAGGGAGAATCAACCTTATTGGCTGGACTGTTTACCATGCTATTTACATTTAAAAGGCATATTACCTTAGAGCTCATTTTTCACCAACAGGTTCTGCTGCTAAGCAAAAATCACCGTTTATGGTTTAAATGTTGCACGTGAATTTTCAATACAAAATAATCGCAGATGTAAAGTACACAATCTTTAAACATGCTAACTAAGCGTATCACATTTCCGATTCTTTTAAAAGTACTCGATGCTAGTTACTCAATTTTTTTACTCGGTACGTCAGCAGTCTTATTTTCACAATCGCATGGACGAAAACTAATTATATTATATCTTAATTATTTTATTGATTATAATTTCTCCTTAGTAAAATATGATTATTTATATATTGAAACTAATTAGAGTACAATACAAAATAGAAAAAAAAAAATTAAAGTTACTTTCACTTTTTAAAAGGTACAATTAAGACTGAATGGTTAAATTATTATTAGCACCGCGTCTTACTACCCGTTTGGGTTATACGCACTTACGCTAATGTTTAATGGTAGGGTGATTGAGAGATGAAATGGAGGACCTACAGTTTAACGTGGGATCCGAACCACGGTGGAGGCCTGGCATTCCCCACATTCACAAGATGTCTTGTCAGAGGTGAAGGAAGGGTTTGGTAATCAGATAAATCTGTGCCGGGACCGGACCCAGGATTGAATGGTTAAGGAAAAAATTTTAATAAAAAAGTACCAAAACACTTTTTTTTTTGTGAGACACTTCTTAAAACTCATACTTTCATATTGACTGCATGCAACATGAAGCCTGAAAATAAGGAGGCGGAGGTCACTGTCAGTGTCGACTGACTACTACAGGAAGAGATTATTGACATGTTATTAGTATCGAATTTCATTGCAAGACTCCCAAGTAATGTTGTCCAATCAATTGCCACGGGACAATTAGTGTAGATGATTCGCTAGAAATCATGGCAGATACTGATAGTGTCGAGTGCCGAGTGTCATCAGCCTTAGTTTTTCATACAAATGAAACTACCATATCCGACCCAGAATGTACTAAAAACGCCAACAAAATTGTTGGACTATTCCCTGCACCAAATTTCCCTAGGACTGCTTTAATTTCCCCCGAACCTCGTTCGGACATATTCTGCACCCCTGACTTAAACTAGGACTAAGATTATGTGGTTTTATTCTTTCATATTTAAAGTTATGTATTGTTGTAGTAAGCCAACTGGCATGAATGATATATAAGTTGTTCTTTTGATCGCAGTTACTATGTACTAATAACATTGTGTGATTACTTATTGTCCTATTAGGAGTATTAGTAGTTGTCCTGTTTTAACGAGATACAAGATTTAGTGTCCAAGCCTATGACCTAAGTGTGCAGGTTATAGGGTGTTCTAAGGTGCTTCACACCAGACTCATTTTAGGTTAGACTAAATGTATACATATATATATATTTTTTCATCTTAAACAATGAATGATTTTACCAATTACAATCGTGTATATTATTCCTGAATTATACCAATATCTTATAATGTAGTAAACAGTAGGGAAGAAGGGTGCATCCTGAACACAGGCTACAATATCATGACATCCTAACTTCTCACACAAAATCTGAAGAGTGCTCCAAGAATCACATTCAAACGCCCCCCTAATCTCCCCAACATTCTGGTTGACCCTAAAATCCCTNTGGTTCACCCTAAATTGCTCAACCCAGCCACAAACATCCTAGCATTGCAACAATCAGAGACAGAGTATCTGGAAAATTCATCAACCCTCCACTTCATTCAACAAATGGAATACCAGTTACAATGCAATACTGCATTGCTGAATACATTGGCTTCAACGCAAGAACACTCGGACAACAAATGAATTGACACAGTTTTTATACCAACCACAACAACCCTGTAGCACTCCATGCCCAAACACGTAGTGCATATTTTGAATCATACTATTGTACTAGAAATATACGAGCCCTCTGTAATAGTTGCAATGCTCCCAACTTCGAAGATAGCTCACCAATATATAACCAAATCCAGGCACCCCCCTGGTCTCAACCTTAGATAACCTTCTTTCATTTTCTTCCAAGCAAGCCTTCCCACACCAGTCAGTAATTTCCATATAAACAATAACAGATAGTATAATTTATTATAATATAAATACAACAAAGTATCCATCTACCAAGAATAAAGACACAAGTCAGAACCGTCAAATGCAGTATTTAGGCTTAACTTTTTGAATCAAGAACGAGGCAACAACCGAATCTAAGTGACCTTGATCTACCTCTGGCCATGCTGCCTTAGTCTAGTATGTGCTTTACTATCTTCTGCTGAAGAATATGACTGGTGCACCCCGAAAATTACATAATTATCTGTTTTGTTGTGTTTTAGTTGTGAACTTTGAGGCCTACAATTTACTGTTCAAAATTGTATGATTTGGTCAAGTTATAAGCAATTTTACAAGTCTACTTACCAAAGAGACTGTTCCATTTGCTCTTCTGGTTTTGACTCCCTAAGCTCAGGAGAGTTACCAACATCAACCAACTGATGGCGAGGATTTTCCAGACTTTTCACAGTGCTTGCACACTCTAAAACAAAACCAGTTTTAGTCAGATTTGATAGTTTGCTCTTTTATGTTAAATTATACCAAACATGTATGCAATATGAAGAAATGAAGTGTCAAACAAAAATGTAGCCTTCATTAAAATGGGCCTAATGAAACTTGTAATTACTAAAAGAAATGGTATAACACAATCAAGGATTTATTCTTAACGTTTGAAACAAAATTTTCTAAAATTGATCAGTAAATTAGGTAGGCCTACTGTATTATTCATTTAGAGCTATAATTAAAATTATGATTTCATCTCAAAGTATTGTCATTTAAAACCTAAATATCAAGCTTGCACAAAATCCATCAAACTACTTTGGATGTTGGCCTAGTCTCGGGCAAACCCGCCACGTACTATCGGTGCCATGGTACCAGTACCGGGCCCAGTGTCCAGGCTTACAAGTTTAAAAAAATTGTAGTAGATGAAAGAAACTATGAAATAAAAAAATATAAATTAATTTTTAAACAAAAACATGAAAATCCAAACAAAGGATTAGCATGCATACCAAGTACACACTAGTTTTATCAGGGAGAAACTAATCTGTAAATAGGGTTGGTTGTAAACTTTAATAAACATTGACATCCTGGCAACGCAAAGTAAAATAATGAAACTAACTGCAGATTTGGGATATTGATTGCTTCATTCAAAAAAATAAATTATTTTGAACAATACCAAAAGTAAAATCATAGAAAAGATGTGTTGGATATCCATTCTAAAATAAAGTTTAAATTTGTAGGCTATTAAAAGTGTTCCATTGGGCTCAGTCCTCGAACCATTCATTTTCCTGATAAAGGTTATGGTAGGCCTACATGAATCAATGATATTTTCAAGGAATTAAAATTAAGGGCCTATATGAAAAGGTATCATTGTGGAAAATGCTTTTGATCTTTAAGGTTGTTTTTAATACAAATTATGTGTATAAAGGAATAAAGACCAAGTTATTTACCCAGTTGCTAGCCACCTCTACCTATAGTTAATTAGATAAAACTAAACTAGCCTATGATAAGATTGGTTAATGATAGCAATGATTTATTACATACCAAAAAATGCATCATTTTCTTCATCATCAGACTCGTTGGGAGGGAAGTCTAAGCACTTCGGAACCGTATAATCAAACAGATTTTCCATTTTTAAGATTGAAGGTGACAGTACTTCCTATCTAGAAAAAAATCCCTCGAATTTATATTAAAATGTTCACTAAGATTAAAAACAATATTGCTAGTTCAACAAAATGTCAATTCTTGCGCAAATGACATCCTATGTCCTCAAAGGTTAGGGTTGGGTCCCAGTACTAAATTCATTAGATATTTAACTCCCTTTCAAAACACTTTTCCCCTTTTATCCAAACACATTAAGTATTTAAAAGAGTGTAGAATGGAGCATTTTTATTATTTGATTTACCAAATTGTTACGTGTAAGCCTATTAAAAATAAGAAAACATTTTTTGGCCTATCTATTAATAGATAAAGAAAAAAATATTTTCACAATAGTATCCCTAAATGAACTTGCAGAGTTGTGTATAATTATATAAGTTAAACAGGGTCATGTCTGAATATTCTGCATCCTAAACACTTGTACGGCTACACTTGAATAAAACATGTTTCTGGTACCCGAGAGTGCAGAGGATGCATAATACTTATAGCACAGCATAGTAAGGCCGGAGCTTTCTGGTGGCAATTTCTTAAACGTGTGTTACAATGGCAACGAGAATGCATTTTTAAGTTTTGTCCGGTGTGTCAAGTGTAAGTTACCCTATACGGCAAATTAATAGGCCTATTGACCTAATCAGTTATTTTTAAAGGGCATGGAAGAGTATTTATTGATAAATAAATAGGCCTATAGCGTTTTAAAAATTAATCAACTTAGCCTAAATGTACAACTCTTGATAGAAATATTCTGCTGAATAAGTTAGTCCCTACAAAACACGCAACATACAATTATGTGACAAGACTGCAGGCATACCATAAAATATGTTAAAATATTCCTGCATATTTAGAACGATTATTAAATATGCATAGACCTGTATATATTGCTATTTTCTTTGGACTATTCAGACATGGCCCGGAGCTTTACCAGGTTGAAGTTAAACCAACCCCAACAGTTTATGGAATTTAAGATAAGGACATTGGAAGCCCGAAATCAAGATTACTCTTTAGCAGATTATGTTTAAAGTTTGCATCAGATTCAACCATTTGGAGACACTTCATAATTTTCTCATTCCTTGTAACCCAAAACCAAATGATGATCTATTATATTACCGTCAATTCTTATCGCTATTAGATCCAAGAACAGGATCTAAAGAGACACAAATTACAATACCGTTGGAATATTTAGTACAGTAACAGCAGCTATTCCTGAATCATATTAAAAAATACGCAAGTGCATTCAAATGGGTGTAGTTTAATCTATATAGCAGTATGGTAATATTTCCGGTAAATATACAGTACTTAATAGCACAACTGTAATAAAAATTTCGAGATATGCGTTGCAATAGCTCATCTATAAATATCACTTCACAAAACCACACTTGCACTGTATTTTGTTAGAAATGTAAATTAAGATCTGTCATCAAAGAAGTTCGTTACTTTTTAAAACTGTCGTGAAAATTTAAGTGTTTCTTACCTAGTTTACAATCACTTTTTGACCAATAGCATCAAAGAATTCCAAACGCTGTCTTATATTTGAAACAACTCTACAGATGAGCCAAACTAACAAACTAAATTTTGCTTGTCAGCCGTTCAGAAATTAATACGTTAGTAGCGTAGAAGCGGCACACATGGAAACCATTAAAATATGTAGATAGGTATAAATATCTTTCATTAAACATCAATGTTTACGAAAAAATTAATTTCAAGCTGTGGAATATTCAATTATAATATTATAGTAAAAATACTTGATATGATACTTTAGAATATTTAATAAACCAACTGAGTGCCTGTGCTTATTGTAATGTATTTCCATATAGGTTGGCTACCCTGTGTGGTGACGTAATAAATCATCTGCTTCCCATCATGCCCCATCCTAGATGGCTATTGATAATAGTATCGATAGTGTTCCCAACCAAACCTCCCAGTCAAGCAGAAACATTAATTCCACTAAGTCGTTATTTGATTTATGCCGTCCTTACCATAATACGAATGTGGCATATTGGCGACGAGGAAAAAAATATTATTATGGTGTCGCATATTCCTGGCTATTTGGAAGTCCAGCATTAAAAGTGTATTGAATTAATTTAATTATAGAAGTAATAAAAAGTTCTTAAATTGAAAACGTATGCACAACAGTATTGAGGCAACT
>CABEEJ010003524.1:52276-76938 GCA_901482245.1 Timema douglasi | reverse complement strand
CCCCCCCCCCTCCCCATCCCCTCGGCTATCTTGGGGTTGTGGTATTGTTTTCCGGAGGTTTTGCTGTTTCAATCCCCCCCTCAGTAGAGGGTTCCTTTGACGGTGAAGTCACAGGCAAATACGTTACAATTATTAACAAACTATGAAGGCTTCCTGATTTCTTTTTGCTCTCTAGGCTCGTCAATCAAAGTATTTTCTTTATAAAATAAATAGGAAATAACCTGATACACTGGGTTAAGATGCAGGTTAACACTTGACCTTTTTTTACAAACAGTTTATGAAAAGAAAATGTACAGTACTAAAACGATCGCATGCATTTAGAAGCTATTTTTATTCGTCGTAAGAGACTTGATTAGTGTTTTTTTATAAATTTATTATAACTGGAAGTGAGTTAATTGCAAAACACAGTTTATTTTTAGAAAACATATTTTCCACCATACTTTTTTTTATTGATATTCATTAATCTAATCGTTATAATATCATTTTACTTTGTATTTTATATCAGAAATATTTGTATTTGCATTTCTTAGATTATATATTTTTATAAACTATTTTAGTTATTGATTTAAAGCTAAAAAGTTTCTAGTGTTTTTAATTATGTTTAGAATTTAGTAAATAAAAATTAATGGAAGAGGAGCACAGTTGGAATAAAGCGTACCCACGTTAGCTTCGAGACGAGATGTGAAAAATCACACGTGGAAAATTATTTTGAAACGCTCCCGGCCGGGCTTCGAAGCCCGATATACCCGTTGCCGGTGACTCAACACTAGCTGACCCGCTTCGGTGGCCGCATGGTTTAAAGCGTTACTCTCGCAGTAGACTATACTGCCTATGGCGGGGAGATCGAGTTTTGAATCTCGGTTGTTCTGAGGGCGTTTTTTCCTAATTAGTGGTCCACTCTCCGTCCGACGCAAATGCGAGTACACTTCCTCTAAATATAACCTTTCTAGTCCATAAAACCATTAGTGTAATCAGTACATAAGCGTATAATCCGAACCGGTAGTAAGAACCACCAGCTGAAATGCCACGCGTTGTAATATAATGTTGGAATGTTTGTGAATTGCACGCTTTAAAAAGTGTTTCTTTTGCACGGTAGAGAAAAGTGGACTGAAAATCCAAGCAAGCTGAATCGAACTCGTGGCTCCCCCCGTCTGACGTCCCGCCATCCTTCACACCCCTCCCCTTCCAGCCTTGCTGGCGTAGATAGCTAACGCGCTAGTTTCGTGTTGAGCTAGACTACCGAAGACTGGGCGATCGTGATTCGAAAATCGCTCGGGTGGACCGGGGATGGTTTTCCACTCTTCCCTCCACGCAAATGTGGGCTCACTTCCTCTATATTCAACCTTCCGGGGGTAAGAAGTGGTGCAAAGTATTATTATTTTTCTTAGCCCAGAAACTGAATAAATCGCCTTATCGAAGTCAAATCATCTTGTTTCAAACATAAAACGACACATCACAAGAGTCAAATCTTTGAAAAGTAAAAATTAATTTATTTATGCTAGCTACTCTTTAGATTTTCTGGGAAAATATATATTGCTTGTTAAAAAAACGAGGGATAACATAATTTTGTATTAGAAATATAGGTTCAATCCTGACTACAGTAGCCCCATGGCTTCTTTGGCGCTGACCGACAGCTGATGGCTTTGAAAAGTTACCAGACCAAATTATGTATTCCTACGCCGAACCATATGATCTGCAAAAACATGTGTTTAGCAGCTGTCACTTCTGACAGTCAAAATTTAGGTACATCCCTAGCTGTGAGCTGTCAGTCAGCACCAAAGAAGCCACGGGGCGACTGTAGGTCTAGTGAAAGCACCAGCTGTATTTGACTCTTGACTCTGGATACCGGGGTTCAATCCTATCGAGTGCAATGAAGGTAAGTCGTCGTCGTCCCCAGTGTGTGGTTTCCAACCCTCTTTCCAGGACAGTGCTGACTTATCATATGGAAACTCTTCAGTCTCTTTCTGTTCCCGTTAACTTGTTAAACTTACTGATGATGAAAAAACAACAGGACGATGGTATTTGCGTGTCTGTAGGCTCTTGTTTCTCGCCTTGTGTTGAAACCCTCTGGTGAGGGTAATGTGTGCTTCTGAGACCGCCACAATCTGAAGGCGATAATAATACAGGTGGGTCTAAGTGCTCGGAGAGAGAGAGAGAATAAGAAGCCACCAGCAATTACTATTGCCTCGTTTTCCGCGCGTTGCCCGGCTTAGTAATCTCTCAACGTCCCGCGCGCCGATGCACCGTTATAAGACTCGCGGTACCGTTTTGATTTACGCCACATTTTGCTGCGTGCACGCAGACAGGGGAGGTGGGAGGGGGAGGGGCCGCAATAACCCACCTACAGGTATTTCCTATAGGCCATAGAGTCAATAACAGTATTTTTTATTTAAATATGGGGTCGAACTTTTTTTGTTTTCGGGTGCTGATTCGTAGGTAAGGTGGTTTTACATGTCGACCTCGGTGGTCTTGGGGGTAAGGTGCTCGGCTCAAGTCATGATTATCGTGGGTTCAAACCCAGTCGGGGCTCACTGATGTTTCTTGAGCGATAAATATCCGTAGCACAACTTCCTTCGGAGTGGAAGTAAAGCCGTCGGTCCCTTGTCGAATTGTGGACATGTAAAAAAAGAACCCTGGAAGGTATGTGAAAAATACCTTTCCCAGCAAAATTGGTAGACCCTTTCGCTCTCGCTCATAGAAATTCCCATGTGCTGATATAATCAGTCAGTTCAGAAAGTGCACGTTAAATACCTCAAATAAATGAATAGAATAAAAAATTGTTTCATTTTGGATTGTGTTTTTGCAAGTTTACGTATTGAAGCCTTCGCGTTATTGCGTCGCAGCTTTGTTATACTTTCCATAACATAAGTGGTCCTTTTTTATTATCATCGCTTGCTTAAGAAACATATATCCTCTGTTTTCCCTGAAAAGTAGCAAACTTACCTGTGTCCAAGCATGGTAACCGGGGTGTACAACAATCCGCTGTATTTTACTATACCCGCCTCGGTGGCGTAGTTGGCTAACGCGCTAGTCGTGTTGAGCTCGACTGCTGAGGATGGGGAGATCGAGGTTCGAATCTCGGTCGGGTGAACTGGGGGTGGTTTTTCCTAAATGGTTTTCCACTCTCCACGCAAACGCGGGTTCATTTCCTCTAATTCAACCTTCCCAATTCCTAATCCAATAGAGTAATTAGTACTTAAAGCGTATAACCCGAACGGGTAGTAAGACGCGGTGCTAAATATTATTATTATTATTTTACTAAGAGTCGTAATTGGATTAAAAGAATACCCGCTTTGTTGGCTGCATGGTCAAAGGTCGTCGCTCAAGTGTTGGACTAGACTGTCGATGACAGGGATATAGGGTTCTAATCCTGGTAGTGTACTGAGGATGGTTTTCCACTCTCCTTCCACGCAAATGTGAGTACATTTCCTCTAAACTCGACCTTTCTCGTCCATAGCTGATGAACATAACTAGTACGTATGCGAATAACCTGAACATGTAGTAAGATTAGGTGCTTTAAAAAAACACTTTAGTTTACTCAATCGACAAGGGCAAATGTTATTGCTTTAAGTTTTTTTAAATACAAGAAAATTTATTTATGTTTAGAACCACACTTGTAATTAAGGTGCGGCAGAAGGAAGCGCGAGTAATTTTACAGTTTTTATAGCATTACATTTTTATAGCCAAAATAGATCAAATATTTCTCCAGTAGCAACATAGAGTTTAGTTTTCTGCATATGCTAATATCAACAGATCTTGAATATCTGTCAAGGTTGTCCTAGGAATTTTGTTGAAACTTTTTAAATAAAGGGAAAGAGTTTTGAAAAAAATTCTAGTACAACTTTTACATATATTTAAGATCTATTGATATTAGCATGTGCAGAAAACTAAACTCTACGTTGTCGCTGGAGAAATATTTGATTTATTTTGGCACAAAATATTTCAATTTCATAAAAACCGTGAAAATACTTACACTCCCTCCGGCCTCACCTTAATTCCAGATAATTCGTTTCATCTTCTGTTTTTACACCACGCAAAGATACAATATTTGAACCAAAATCTCTTTTGAGTGTTTACACAGTGTCTAGGATATCTACCCATGGTTGACCAAGCGTCTATAAGCAGTTTATTAATCAGCGCTCGTCTGTCGTTTTTAATTACCTAATACATCCTTTATCCCAAATACTTCTTTTTCCTATACCATAACCGGTTCCATATCTGGCAGCAAGGTTGGTTAAACCGATTATTCAGTCGGCCCACCCACGCTTCGGCAAAAGGAATTCACCTTGCGATAATCTGCGTTACGAAAGTCACGTGTACTCTTACGATATTAAAAGAACAATGTTTCCCTAAACTTTCTCAAATATCGTACCTCTTTCGGGACCCGGTACACACGAATTGTGGAACAACTCATCCGATCTCGGTGATACCCTTCCTTGTGCGAACTGCGCGGGGTTCGAGTTAAATTCATAATGACTTTGTTATTATTATTATTATTATTATTATTATTATTATTATTATTATTATTATTATTATTATTAGCACCGCGTTTTACTACACGTTCGGGTTATACGCACTTACGCTAATGTGTAATGGTAGGGTGATTGTGAGATGAAATGGAGGACCTACAGTTTAACGTGGAATTCGAACCACGGTGGAGGCCTGGCATTCCTCACATTCACAAGATGTCTTGTCAGAGGTGAAGGAAGGGTTTGGTAATCAGATAAATCTTTGCCGCGACCGAGCATTGAACCCCGGCTGCCAGCACAGAAGTCTGACACCTTACCCCTAGACCGCCAGGTCACCTTAATGACTTTGTTCAAAATGGAACATGGAGGTTAGGTTTTATCAGGTTAAGTTAGGCTAGGTCAGGTTATTGGTTAGGAGTTGAATGGGATTGCAGGCAGTTCCGCAATTCGTGTGGACCGGCTGACCGGTATACCCTATTCCGCAATTTGAGTGCGTACTCGGAGCCATGACCTAGCCAACGTACCTCTTCCAGTTCTTCACAAAATAAGGAAACTTTCTATCGTATAAAAATTGCAAATGGTCTTTTTATTTTTTTAAATAAAAGACTAACGGTTAAACTAAACAAAGCCGTGATAGAGCTATAAAAACCCATGACATCTCGTCGAAATCTGCGTTAATTTGATTAAATGGCTTTCAACGCCTCTTGAAAAATATGTTATGATTATTAAAAAGTCAACCTCGGTGGTCTTGGTGTAAAGTGCTCGCCTCGGGACCCGATGTTCGTCGGTTCAAACCCAGCCGAGATAGACGGATTTTTATTGAGCGACAAAAATTCGTAGCAAAACTTCCTTCGAAGTGGAAGCAAATCCGTCGGTCCCGTGTCGATTGTGACCTGTAAAAGAACCCTGGAAGGTATGTGAAAATACCTCTTCCGGCAAAATTAGTAGGTTCTTTCTCGCTCGCTCGTAGAAGATGATTGGCGTGTAACTCGTTCGGGTAGTAAGACGCGCTACTAATTAATAGTTAATAAAACCTTGAGGGTGTGGTTAACCTCAGTTTGGTAAACACTTTTTCAGAGCATGGAACGCATCGGGGTTGGACTGCGCTGACCCGTCAACATAAATGGCGGTATGAAACAGTTTCTTCTCGCTGAATGCTTACTGCGCTGACCCGTCAACATAAACGGCGGTATGAAACAGTTTCTTCTCGCTGAATGCTTACTGCGCTGACCCGTCAACATAAATGGCGGTATGAAACAGTTTCTTCTCGCTGAATGCTTACTGCGCTGACCTGTCAACATAAATGGCGGTATGAAACAGTTTCTTCTCGCTGAATGCTTACTGCGCTGACCCGTCAACATAAATGGCGGTACGAAACAGTTTCTTCTCGCTGACTGCTTTGAGCCGTGACCCTGTGTCGTACACCTTGCATGCTGATGAAGATGCCGCGGAACGAAGTGCATTAATTCTGTCTGTTCGTATAGCAGCACATACCGGTTTTGGTCTACATTATTAGTGTTGTCATCGTGCGCGGAGTAATTTCAGCAAACTACTCTATCCAAGATGATATCATTGCGCCAAATAGGATGCACTACAGTCTCTCTGTGGCTACTGCAGGTTCTGCGTGGATACTGCAGGCTCTGTGTGGATATCAGTCTCTATGTGGATACTGCAGGCTCTGTGTGGATACTGCAGGCTCTGTGTGGATACTGCAGGCTCTGTGTGGATACTGCAGGCTCTATGTGGATACTGCAGGCTCTGTGTGGATATTTCAGTCTCTGTGTGGATACTGCAGGCTCTGTGTGGATACTGCAGGCTCTGTGTGGATATGTCTCTATGTGGATACTGCAGTCTCGCTGTGGCTATTTCAGTCTCTATGTGGATACTGCAAGCTCTGTGTGGATACTGCAGGCTCTGTGTGGATATCAGTCTCTATGTGGATACTGCAGGCTCTGTGTGGATATTTCAGTCTCTATGTGGATACTGCAGGCTCTGTGTGGATATTTCAGTCTATATGTGGATACTGCAGGCTCTGTGTGGATACTGCAGGCTCTGTGTGGATATTTCAGTCTCTATGTGGATATTTCAGTCTCTATGTGGATATTTCAGTCTCTATGTGGATACTGCAGGCTCTGTGTGGATACTGCAGGCTCTGTGTGGATATTTCAGTCTCTATGTGGATACTGCAGGCTCTGTGTGGATATTTCAGTCTATGTGGATACTGCAGGCTCTGTGTGGATATTTCAGTCTATGTGGATACTGCAGGCTCTGTGTGGATACTAGAAGCTCTGTGTGGCTACTGTGTAATTTTTTGGCACAATATCTTACTACCCGTTCGAGTTATACACTTATGTACTAATTACGCTAATCGTTTTGGAGATAAGAAGGTTATAATATAGAGGAAGTGTGCCCGAATTTGCTTGGAGGGAGAGTGGAAAACCATTTAGGGGGAACCACCCACTCTACACCAGACCGAGATTAGAACCTTTTTCTCCCCGTCATTTTCAGTCTAGTTTACTGTAAGAATAGCATCTTAGACCATGCGGCCACCAAAGTGGGTTTCTATTCTGCTGTTTACTGGTTAAAGTTATTCAAGTCGCGGTTTGGTTTCACTTATTTTACTGTAAATTATATTACGTATCTATTGCTTGGATGTATCACAGATCACAGAGTAAATAATGTTTTTATGATAAAAAATATTGGGAAATAAAACTAGCAAAAAAACATTAAAACATGAGTGCATAACATTTAGGATTCATATAGCAACTCAAACTGTAAAGTGTACTCGACAATAATTATACTTGCACTGTAAGTCAAGCAGTTTGATAGGTCGGGCTCGCAAAATATTGCAATACTTGTAACGGGTAAGTTTAGGTTCGGACCGTAGACAGGCTGTTCCGAGGGCCTACCAATTTGACCAGGAAAGGGATTTCTCACAAACCTTTCAGGGTTCTTTTTCATGCCACAAACGGCTTTAATTCCCCCTCCGAAGGAAGTTGTGCTACAGATTTTTATCGCTCGAGAAAAATTTGTCAACCTCGGCTGGGATTGAACCCACCAACATTGGGTCCGGAGGCGAGCGATTTACCCCAAGACCACCGAGGTCACACACAAAATTATGTATATGTTATTTCTGTGAACTTTATTTTTGTTCTTAAATGTTTGATCTTTGTTTGTTAATGTTGTGTAGTTTAATGAACACACAGCCTTTCCTTTGCTTGTACATACAATGAAGATAATTAGAACTGTGTGCATGGACTGTCACATTGTTCATCTGCTAGAAAGTTTTAACGACAGAGAGAACTTACCTTACCGAGTTTGTTGTAAGTGCAAGGTTAGATTAGGATTACTTATGTATCTTACCAAAGTTCAGTAAATACTGTCAGCTTGAAAAGTAAATTTAGGGATTTAAACTATCTGATAGTCTTTGATACCCTTTTAAATAAATTCAAGACACTTGAAATATTGATTCAAGCATAGGTTAATCAAATCTATCTCTAATATTTTCATTTTCTTTTATGAACAGTGGCTGGGTTCAATCCTCGGTCCCGGCACAGATTTATCTGATTACCAAACCCTTCCTTCATCTCTGACAAGACATCTTGTGAATGTGAGGATTCTTGTGAATGTGAGGAATGCCAGGTCTCCACCGTGGTTCGGATTCCACGTTAAACTGTAGGTCCTTCATTTCATCTAACAATCACTCTTATCATTTCACATTAGCGTAAGTGCGTATAACCCGAACGGGTAGTAAGACGCGGTGCTAATAACAATTTTTATGAACAGTGATAGAAAAATAGTTTTGTTATAGAGTTTTAATAAATGATTTTTTAATTATATTATAACAGCATAATTTGGTTATGCATACATAATTCAACATTTCAACTCCATAATGGCAATTTTCATACGTCACACTAAACCATTGACACAAAGTTTCAAATTATTTTCACTACCCATTTGTTTTTTTGTTTTTTAGTTTGCATAAACATTAATTTTATTTGTATCAAGCTTAACTTTTCCAAATGAATGTACACTCTGTTTATTTTGTCAGGCTTCACTGTGGCTCTATCACCATAGTGAAAACAAGCCAAGGTAAGCTTGCTACCTACCTTTCAGGGTGAACAAAATTTGGCTTTCAAAATATTCACTAAAAATATATCTATCAACACACATTTATTTAGCAAAGTTAGTACGAGTAACTTAAGTGTGGGTTTTTTTTGTAGAAAAATTGATCACACTTGAGTTTATTAGGTCAGAGTTAACCCCTTCAATTAATTATATATTTCTTATTTTGTTTTTGTAACGGTTATTTTTTGTTTTTTTCTTTCAGAAGCCATGTTGACCATTGATCGATAGACCCCATGGTTGGCGGGAATATGGGCGGAAGGAAAGAGCCGCTCTCTGAGGAACTAGCCCTAGCCTCGGATGTATTCGACAAGTTCTGCAACGCCCCCACCTTGAAGCTTATCCTTGGTCATCATCGACATCTGTGCGAACTCTTGCGCATCAAACCTACACACTTTCCAAACTTCTATCCTAAACTAAAGGTAAATAATTACATTTGAGGTGGTACAGTCGGTTACTCGATCTAATTCCACTGATGTTTTATAACACAACAAATACAATTTTATTTTCAATGTTTACAAGACCCAACTCGGCTCCCGGCTCGCGCGAGGTATTATGGGAGTAAAAGGGAAAAGGAAAGACCTATGATATGACAGAAATGTGTGCAGTGCATTTGTATTTGAATGATTGCTCGACATTCTCCGCGGTGACGATAGGGTACAAAGAGACAAAGTTTCTTGTTAATAACTACAGTATGTCCCTGTTATGACAGAATCAAGATTTGTGTACAGTGCTTATCTGTGAAGAGATTCTAAAATGGTCAAAAACGGCCTTTTCAATGCATGTTTTATCCTAATAGAATTTAATATTTCAACAATATTCAGTATTAGGAACTTGTATTAACTCTATATCTCCATTAATGTTTAGTAAGAAATGATCCACGTGCAATAGTGTTGGTGTAAACTTACGATATCACAGAGTTGATTGGCATCTGATTAATGGGAGAATGACAAGTATAATTGAGATGTAGTGTGCCCTTATTTGCATGAAGGAAGGGTGAAAAATCATTTAGGAAACGGCACCCTCAGGTCACATGGCCTGGATTCGAACCTCGACATTCGTGTTACCATCAAGCCAGAATAAACTAGCTTGGTGTTTAGTCCAAATGCTACTGATGTTGAATAACTTTAAATATCATAGAAGATCTTTGAAAATAATTCACCAGTTAAGTTAGGATCTTCACCAATCTTTTACAAATTCTGCACCGGTTACTTACTATCCAATTAAAAAAAACCCATTGAAATACATTTTCTAGGTTTGACTTATGTCGACCCAACCAAAAGTTCCCCTAAAACATTTAAATGAAGAAATAACTTTTAAAAAAATCAGCTTTAAAAGTCTCAAGACGGACAAAAAATTATCAAATAGATAAAGAAAATAAAGTGTGATGTTTTTTAATTAAATATTTACATTAAGTGCTAAGTTTAGTGAAAATTAAATTTACGAAAAAATCACATTTTATTTGTATACATACATTCTATAAAGATGTGACACAAATCTAAAAATTAAACTTGATATAGTAATGATGAATAGTGAAACAAACATAAAAAAATTCCAGATATTTAATACTTACAACTTATTAAGAATTTGAATTATGCATATTATTTCATTTTATTGCATTTTTCATTGTGTGGTGGAATCGTCTATTCCTCTTTTCACTAAGAAAATGTTATTGCATTTCCTCAAACATTTACCCTCCCCATCATTTATACGTATATTGTTGCAAATGTATATCAAACAATTGACGAGAGATGTCGTTTCTGCAGCTGAAGATATTTTGAGTTTTGTGACATATAAATGTCCCAAATTCTATTCTCTTCAGTTCTAAACTGCACTATCTTGTATGGAAAATATAATGTTCAGCTTATATAATTAGTTTACTCATATTTGTTAAAATATAAAATATTGATATTAAAATTTTACATAAACTAAATAATTTAATAAGATTTTCAAAACTATTTCTAAAACTATGTATTTTCTGTTTCAGTCCAAACTCTGCTCTTGGAAAGCGCAAGCGCTTTGGACTAAGTTTGATAAGCGGGCAAGTCACAAATGTTACAACCGGGGCAAAGCATGTCCAAATACAAGGGTAAGTTTTAACTTGACATGCATTTTTCTAGCCAATTGGTTTTAAGTTTGTAGGATTGTATAATGTTTAATCATGAATAGGTCTCGGATGTTTACGACCTTAAGAATCGTGAAATACGCATGCAAATACGCCCTTAAAATTTCAATATATGACCTGAAAATTAACAAATATGTCTTAAAAATGTATATTAATGATGATGGATACTATTAAAAACATGCCTCAAATCAAGAAATTACTTGAATTAAAAGAAATTAGCCAACAAATATTTAATTACTGATCTGACAAGCTCACAACTAAATCACAAAGAGATTCTAAAGATAACTAGAGTCTTTACATTGTAAAATTTCTTCGAAGTACAAGAAAAATTAGGAATATCAGTTAATTAAGTAATTTTAATCGGAATATGATTTTATGCTCCTCAAATTGTGGAAGTATGACCTAAAACTGAAAACTGCTCAAAATATACACTTTAATGCAAAATAAAATGTTTATATTTGGAGTCAAGGTAGTATAAAACATGTGTGTAGCTTATCACGCATTAAATTTGAGGTGAAACTAATAATATGATGTGTCACAAACATTCAAGCCCTAATCATGAATAATGTATCATATCTCTAACATAATGTAATATTCTATTAAAATTTGTTAATATTTATCTCAGCATATATACTGTCTCCTAGTTTTACTAGTTTTACCAGTTTTACCTTATTAATAAACTTTTTTTCAAGCTTATATCTTAAATAATGAACTTCATATTTTAAATTGATTTAAAAAAAAAAATTCTACGTCACCAGTCCTCTGTTTTTAATAATTTAAGAATATTGAGTAAATGCTCTCTAGTTCAGAGTGGCCATTCATGGGGGAAAAACTGGGAATTATGCTTGTATTTTGAGCACTGAAGGGGAACGGGGACCCAGCAAAAGAGCTTAAATTTTGATGTTTTTTAAAAGAAATGTTTAGAGCCTTTATTCAAAAGTGTGACTAAACTAAGATGTAAAATTTTTTGTAATTTCACGTTTATATTAAATTTTCAGAAAAATCACATTACTTGACATTTTTAGCCCTAACATAGCTGCCAGCATGTCTATCTAGTTAATCATTCAAAAGGCCATCCAATTTTCAAAAATTTGAGGGATCTATTCTAATAGTTTCTAAAGACATTTAACATTCCATAAATTTTCAAGTAAGGGATTGCTCTAAGTAGCTTCTAGGGGCATTACATTCTCCCTTCCCCCTCTCCACTTTCTAAAATAAGTTTCCACCACAAATAGTTGTTGTAGCACATTTTTATTCAGACTACTCTTAATTTATTTATTCTCTATTCCTGGCTGGGCACAAAATACGATTAATATAATATTCCAGACCTTAAAATAAGTGCAATAAGGACATTGAATAATTTCATGGCTGTAGCCATTTTTTTTAAGGGTGAGGGAGTAGTTCTCCCTGTAGCGGCTCATGGCACCATCTCCCAAAAGGAGATAGAATTTTTTCTTTTAACAAATACCTGTTTTGAAATAGTTTTAAATTGTTTTTACCCACATTTGCGTTGAGGAATAGTTGAAAACCATTTAGGAAAAACCACTCTCGATACATCTGACTGAGATTTGAACCTTCATCTCTCAGTCATTGACAGTCTAGTCTATTACGAGAGAACCGCGCTAAACTATGTGGCCACCAGAGTGGATAACCTTTATTATTAATTAGGTGACCTGGTGGTATAGGGGTAAGGTGTCAGACTTCTGTGCTGGTGGTCCGGGGTTCAATTCTCGGTCCCGGAGCAGATTTATCTGATTGCCAAACCCTTCCTTCACCTCTGACAAAACATTTTGTGAATGTGGGGAATTGCCAGGCCTCCGCCGTGGTTCGGATTCCACGTTAAACTGTAGGTCCTCCATTTCATCTCACAATCACCCTACCATTACACATGAGCTAAGTGCGTATAACCCGAATGGGTAGTAAGACGCGGTGCTAATAATAATAATAATTATTATTAATTACTAAATCAGAGAAACAGCCTTTTAAAATGTTTGGTAGAATAATTTT
Organism: Timema douglasi; assembly: GCA_901482245.1. NCBI lineage: Eukaryota > Metazoa > Arthropoda > Insecta > Phasmatodea > Timematidae > Timema > Timema douglasi. The sequence continues at coordinate 64,212 of CABEEJ010003524.1, read as the reverse complement.
ATTTTACTAGTAAAACCAGGAATAATGCTAGAATTTTATTCTAAAGATTGAATATAACTTAATAGTGTTACGATAAAATTTTACTTTTAATTAAAATCATCATTTTACCTCATTTACATATGAACAAGTTATAATTATAAAAAAAAAAAATCTTCATGCTTATAAAAAATGTTTGTCCCAGGTTTTGGTAATTGGCGCGGGTCCGTGCGGTATGAGGGCTGCCATCGAGGCCCAGCTATTGGGAGCTAAGGTGGTGGTTGTGGAGAAGAGAGACCGCCTATCTCGCAATAACGTCCTTCATTTGTGGCCATTTGTTATCCATGATCTCAGAGCTCTTGGGGCCAAGAAATTCTTTGGGAAGTTCTGTGCCGGAGCCATAGACCATATCAGTAAGGGAATGAACATTTCAACTGTCAAATACTTGTTTCTGCTGTCTTGCTAATCATTATGTTGATTACAACTATGTTTTTTCAACCCTATTTCGTGTAAAAATAAACAAATTGCAATGTTAACACAGGTCCCACCCTGTCCTCTTAACCTCACCTCTTTGTATTTACCATTGATGTAAAGACTTATTAATAAATAGGGCTACCACTCGCCAGGAAAACATGGGAATTTAACAACAAAAAATAATTTAAAAATACAATAATATTTGTGAATTTGGGACAGCTGCAAGTTTTAAAATAGAAGGCTTTTGGATAAAAAAAAAGATAAGCAAGTTGGTTATAACACATATCTTATCCCCTTTCCCCACCCACGTTGATCCTTGAAACATGGGTTTGCTTAACGACTGATTAAATTTACTAATCAAGGTCAAATCATCTTGTTTTAAAACACCAATGGGCATCATTTTACTAAATGTTAATCTTATGAAGAATAAAATGTCATTCCTATACACAAGCTTACATTCTATTGTTTGGAAAAATGAGAATTTTGTTTAAGAAAATAGTGGTAACTGGTAAATTAAAAATACTATTTTGCTATATTTGGCGCCTCACTGCTTTTATAAGATATTGAGATACACATATAAATGCTATGTAATCAAGCTTTATGCATTTCTCTGTAAAATCAGGGATTTTAAATTAAAATAAAATATTTTTGAGGTTAAATGTATGCTATATATTTTGGCGGGACATTTATTTCGGCCTTTCTTTTGATATCATTATCATAAATGGGCAACATTACTTTATATACCTCGTCTCTGGAGTGTTGGCCTATTTGATTTACATTTTGTTCTTATTTTAATAAGCTATAATTCTTTTTTGTTTTGTTCATCAGGTATTCGACAACTTCAATGTCTTATGTTGAAAATAGCTTTATTGCTTGGTGTGGAGATTCATGAAGGTGTTGGTTTCGAAGGGCTGGTCCCTCCACCTGAAGACCAGAACAATGAAAGTAGGTGATGTTAATTTTAAGGCACTCTCTTGTGTTTGTGTAACTTTTATCATTTTAATTGGGAATCTATTGTATTTTTGAGTCTCGAATTAATTTTATTCTTAAACATATTTGTTTATTTCTGAATATACATATTCTGTCTGGGCAATTTAATGAAAGTTCCATTGATTAGTTCGATTTGTCTACTAGAGAATTATTATATCCCTTTGAAAATTATTGTATAACATGGTTTGCTTTCAACTAAAAATTGAATTGATTTCCTGTTTGGTCAATAAAGTATAAGTGTCTGTTATTACAATTATTGCATAGTTTCTGTTTTTAGTTTTTAATATATATTAGTAAGAAGGTACAAGAAAGGTATAGAGGAAACATATAAAAGGGATTAACACAATATGGCGCTTATAATGAAAACAACAACACAGTTCACACCTTGGATTTCTGCCATTAGACAAAAAGGTAACGGCTGCCTCTTGAAGAAAATCCATCGCTACCGCCCAAGCCCCTGAACTAGGTTTCATTCTATCGGAACTTGTTTTCCACGTTAAACTGTAGGTCCTCCATTTCATCTCACAGTCACCCTACCATTACACATTAGCGTAAGTGCGTCTAACCCGAACGGGGTAGTAAGACGTGGTGCTAATAATAATAATAATATATTAAAAACTACCCCAAAACGCAAAAAAGAGGGTTTCCTTAAAGAGATATGTTTAAAGTTTTTGTGTTCTTGTAGTACCAAGTTGTGTTTTGCTCGCAGAAATCGGCTGGCGGGCGGAAGTGAGTCCTCCAGACCATCCTGTTTCTCAGTACGAGTTTGATGTCCTCATCGGAGCTGATGGCAAAAGAAATACTCTTGAGGGTGATTTATTTTATCTTGATTACTACTCGTATAGTTGAATTAACCAACAGCATCACAGCATCCGGCTTCAGTGGCCGCATGCTCCAAGGCATCACTCTCGCAGTAGAATAGTCTGCAGATTACAGGGAGGTCGAGGTTTGAATCATGGTCGAGTGTACTGAGGGGGGTATTTCCAATATGGCTTTCCACTCAGCCCACACACAAATGTGGGTACACTTCCTCTAAATATAGCCTTCCTAGTCCATAAAATGGTCATTGTAATTAGTACATAAGCATACAACCTGAACAGGTAGTAAGACGTGGTGCTAAAAAAAATTTAATTAGTTGAAAAATAACTTTTGGACATGAGAATCAAGCCTGAAACCTGCGCTAAATCAAAGGTCCTAGGTTTAATTCCTGTGTTCAGGTGTCATTTTTTCAATCAACTTAAATTATTTTCATCGAATTGTTTGGTATTCATGAGTCCGTCTTTCCTCATAAATGCATTTATGTATGTGTGGCCATTTGAAAGGTTTCAAGAGGAAAGAGTTTCGAGGAAAGCTGGCCATTGCGATCACAGTCAACTTTATCAACCGACGCACTAAAGCTGAAGCGCGTGTTGAGGAGATCAGTGGTGTGGCTTTCATCTTCAACCAGAAGTTCTTCAAGGACCTGCTCGCCGAGACTGGCATCGACTTGGAGAACATTGTTTACTACAAGGATGAAACTCATTATTTCGTCATGACAGCCAAGAAGCCCAGTTTAATAAACAAGGGAGTTATCATTAAGGTCATTGCCATACTCTATATTCTCACATTTTGCCCCCCCAGAAGCTAAAAATGTTGTGAGGTTCTTAAAGATTTGTAAAATATTTGGAAGAAGGTTCAGGAAAGGTGAATAAAAATATATAAATGGAACGAACACAAAATATGGCTTTTACAGTGAAAATAACAATACAGTTCACACTTTACATTGGTGTCACTGTACAAAGAAGTAATGGCTGCCTCTCAAAGATAGTTGATCATTAATGCCCAATCCCCTGACCTAGATTTCTTTCACAATACAATGTGGGTTCACTTCCTCTACATTCAACCTTCACAATTCCTAACCCATTAGCCTAATTAGTACCTAAGCGTATAACACGAACTGGTAGTAAGACGCGGTGCTAAGTGTTTTTTTTTCGGTTTTTTTTTTCAGGATTTCCAGGAGACCGCCAAACTACTTGCCTCTGAGAATGTGGACAAAGATGCGCTGCAGAAGTACGCTCGGGAAGCGGCAGACTTCTCCACCAACTACCAACTTCCTGATTTGGAGTTTGCTGTGAACCACTATGGACAGCCAGACGTCGCCATGTTTGACTTTACCTCCATGTTTGCTGCAGAGAATGCCAGTCGGGTGATAGAACGACGGGGGCACAAGCTACTGCTGACACTGGTCGGAGACAGCTTATTGGAGGTGAGTCCTACCACGGGGGCACAAGCTACTGCTGACACTAGTCGGAGACAGCTTATTGGAGGTGAGTCCTACCACGGGGGCACAAGCTACTGCTGACACTAGTCGGAGACAGCTTATTGGAGGTAAAATATCAACCCCTCTTAAATATTTGTTTTGGAGTGTCAAATGGATAATATAAGAAAACAATAACTTTAAATGTTTCATGTGTCTCTCTTTACATGAAAAGATAGTACCATGAAATAAATAAACACAGCGCTAGTGTGGTATGGCTACTAAATAGAATGATATAAAGAGTAATTAAATTAAATTAAAACAAAATGGCTTTATTGATGGATAGAAACTTAAACCAAAAATTAAAATGTTAAAATTTTGAAAAAATATGAAATAGAAGAATTAGAATTATTACAAACTGATGCTAACTGTGGTAGCCTATATAGTTCCAGCCCCTCCAAGATAAAAACAGGGGGGCTTGTTCCTGAACCCCTTTTTCATCCCACAAGTGTTTCCAGTTTTATCTAATGTGCGTGTTTTGGTGTGTGGCAGCCCTTCTGGCCAACAGGATCCGGATGTGCGAGGGGTTTCCTCAGCTCGATGGACGCCTGCTGGGCAATAAAGAGCTGGGGCTCAGGCCAAGCTTCAGTTCTGGAAGTGCTAGCAGAGAGAGAGTCCATCTACCGCATCCTGGCCCAAACCACCCCCGAGAACCTGCAACGGGACTACAACGGATACACACTGGACCCTTATACTCGCTACACCAAACTCAACCACCGCTGCGTCACGCCCAGTCAAGTTCGCGGGTACTTTGACACAGATGACCCCGCTTTCTTTGAAGAGCCCTTCGACTCCACACTACTCCTTTCCACCACACCACCCCTTCCCTCCACACCACCCCTCACCATCACACCACATCTCCCCTCATCACCCCTTGCCTCCATACAACCCCTCGTACCCACCCAACCCCTTCCCTCCACACCACCTCTCATACCCTCACTACCCCTCGTGCCCTCACCACATCTCCCGTCATCACCCCTTGCCTCCACACCACACCTCGTCTCATCCCCTCTCGCCTCCACACCACACCTCGTCTCATCCCCTCTCGCCTCCACACCACACCTCGTCCCATCCCCTCTCGCCTCCACACCACACCTCGTCCCATCCCCTCTCGCCTCCACACCACACCTCGTCCCATCCCCTCTCGCCTCCACACCACACCTCGTCCCATCCCCTCTCGCCTCCACACCACACCTCGTCCCATCCCCTCTCGCCTCCACACCACACCTCGTCCCATCCCCTCTCGCCTCCACACCACACCTCGTCCCATCCCCTCTCGCCTCCACACCACACCTCGTCCCATCCCCTCTCGCCTCCACACCACACCTCGTCCCATCCCCTCTCGCCTCCACACCACACCTCGTCCCGTCCCCTCTCGCCTCCACACCACACCTCGTCCCATCCCCTCTCGCCTCCACACCACACCTCGTCCCGTCCCCTCTCGCCTCCACACCACACCTCGTCTCATCCCCTCTCACCTCCACACCACACCTCGTCCCATCCCCTCTCACCTCCACACCACACCTCGTCCCATCCCCTCTCGCCTCCACACCACACGACATGCCCAAGAAGAGGAGGAGAAAAGGTTAGTCTTCTCAACATCAGTATTATCTAGGAAAACACTCGACATGTGTTTTCATACATCCAAAACTGATTTTTCAATTATATTCTTGTATTAATATTAGGTGTCTGTGAAGCTTCGATAATATCATTATCAATTCAAATTTTATATTATTCGATAAATCTAATCAAACCATGCTAGGAAAAAAATTGATGGGGTTTTAGTCTGTTACAAATCTCACTACGAGCCTTATGTTAATATATTTTTAATAAAAAAACTTGTGAGGTAAAGTAAAAAAAGTGAAATATCTCTTGACGAACACATCTGAATGGCGAAATCTTCTTTATAGGGGACAGTTTAAATTTCCCCTGCAAAATAACTTCCTCAATAACGGAAACAGACATTGCTAGAGACGCATATTTAAGCTTTAATCTCTAGAAAGCGGACAAAAATTGAAAACGCCCGTTCATATATTTTACTGTAAGAATGTCACTGTCTCGAGTGAAGTGTGAGCAATGCTACCTCCCCCCTCTTGTCATAGTTTCTAGAATAACCTACACAGAAATGAATACGGTATTTCAAGGTCAAAGCGCCCACCTCTTCCGAGTCATTAGCAGGGGTTATTCAAAATGTTTAGTCTGTACTTGTGCGCTCTTAGTGAATACACTTGTGGTTCTTCCAAGTTGTAATTTTATTAAAGTGGTACGTTTTGTCTGTTATTAAAATGCATTTAACTTTGAAACACAAAATAGAAGTTGTGAAAGTGAAGGAGAAAGAAAGTTTAAGGGTTTGTCATTTGGCCACTGAATTTGACGTGGGTAAAACCCACATCAGTGACATTCTGAAGAATATAAACTAAATTTTGAGCCGATAACGAAAACCAATTAAGTAAATGAGCATTTCTGAAAACGCAAGGCCAAGCTGTTGATAATGTTGCAGTTGAATGGTTCCGTCATGCTAAATTCAATAACATTCCTTTGTTTGGGACATTAATTTGTGGAAAGACATTGGAAATTGCAATATAGGCCCATGTTGGTTTTTAAACATTTTGGATTTATTTTTACAAATAACATACATTCCCTTTTGGTTCCGGTAGGTGTCGACTATTAAGAGATTTACTGTACTTATTAAGTATTATCATACTGTTTAATAAGTTGTATACTAGCGCCTAACTCGGAAAAGAGTTTTATTGTGTTTGTAAAGTGTGCAAAGATCGAAGTTTGAATCTTAGTCGGGTGAATTTGAGGGGGGTTTTTACTAAATGGTTTTCCACACACACACACACACATACACACATACACACACACACACACACACACACACACACGAGTTCACTTCCTCTGAATTCAACCTTCACAATTTCTAACCCATTAGCATAATTAGTACATAAGCATATAACCCGAACAGATAGCAGGGCGTGGTGCTCTAGATTATAACTATTGTTGCATTCACATATTGAAAAACTTATAGGACTTGGATCCAAAACTAATCAAATATCTTTTTTTATAATTCAAACTCTTTTTACTTAACATCATAATGTTAGCATAGTAGGTCAAAATGGGGGGGAATCGGTGAAACTTCTAGGACATGATTATTGGGTCCCATATAACACAAAAATAGGTAATAGCCATCTGGGTCTTTTACTTTATTTAGTTCCACCAAAGGGGTTAAGTTTTACAAATGTGTGCTGGTGATGTATTATTTGTTATCCTCACCGACCCATTTGGATTTGCCAGATTTCAGGAAGCGTGATCCCACTGGATGGCAAAATATATTACTCATTTAAAGGGATTTGGTTTCTGCGATGAAAATATTTATACTAAAAATATATATGTCACACCCAAGTACCACCTCCTTATTAGAAGTTGTATTTTTGATTGTCCTTTTTGGCATAGCTATTTTCATGTTTGTTTTCTTGATAGGATCATGGAAACGTTCCACACTTTCTAAACAAAGCATTTGGAAACTTATTAAATGCAAATGATAAATTGTCAGAAATCATAAGTACAGACTGTTCACGATAGGTTTTTACCTGGATGACAGTTTGAAAATCATATGTTTAGGTTTTGGGTTGCCAACACTTGTAAAATATCACTGTTTTGTTATAAATGTAAAGATCTTTAATTACCTGTTATATATTACATTTAAAATAACGTAAACTTAAGTTTTCTCATACTATTTGATTTTTTTAAATAATTTCTTTTTATCCAACTCGAAACAATATTTTAAATATAATTAAAAGTACTTATTTTTCGTTTTGGAACGTTACTGATTTTGTGTAATTTAGTGCACACATCAACACCTTTTGATACAGGCATCGTACTTTCTTGGAAAAGAGAAAATTGTTATATTTTTTTACACACAATAAATTATTTTATGATTATTTTATCTTATTTTGAAATATTTAACTGCATGTCTGCATCATTGTAAACAACTTGTTTACCGTCATCTTCAACAATATGGTTTAAATTTGTCAGTTGCCATTTTGAAGTTATGTTCGTTAGAAGTTTTTGTGAAAGTGGTGCGAATATATTTTTTAAGTGGAATAAAACGATAATTACTTTGTGTCCGTCCTCAAATAAATATATAAATAATATTGGTCTAAATTACTGTGGTTAACTATCACATTAATATATTACCATCCGTTTTTATTACAGTCATCCAAAGTGATAGATGTCAGCTGTTGGCGTAGTGATATATTAGGGATTACTTCTAGTAACATTTCGAACTGTCATCCAAGTAAACCTAGTTCGTGAGGGAATTGTAGGTAGCCACATCTTCATGTACTGCCACTCCTGTTGATAAATTGACCATAGCTGATGGATTGAAGTAGAAAGGATTTGTCCATTCAGTATCGAGCAATCCAACCAATGAGGGTACATCTTTATCGTTATTTAAAATGTGAGCAGCCCAAAGATCAGGATGATAATATTTCTGTTTGGTAAAAGACAAAATATCACTAAGCTTTCTCAGAGCTGATGCTTTGTATTCCGCACTGATATAATAGTGTCATGAACAATTCTTTTCTCTTCAGTTAACCAATTCCTAGTTAAACTCCAAGATGTATGAATAAAAGATTTATTGATGTTATATTTTCACTAGCTTCATATAAACGGTCAAACTTACTAATAAAATATACCTGACTACAAACATATTATTATAATTAGATTCAGCCTTGACTTTTGATTCTGCGCCTGCTATTTTGAATGGTCGCTACATTAAACAACAGATATTTATAGATGGCTCTCACATGTTTTCTTAACCACCATGACCCATACCTTGTATTCCGTAAATGTCATCTATTTATTAAAAAATAAATAAAAAAGTTTATCTGATTTTTTGAGAAAACAAAAAGAAGTATGTGAAAAATGATGAACATAAAACGTAAGATATAGAAAATACCTTTCATTTAAAATAAATAATCAAAGAAGAATACTTTCAGATATTAAGTTTTGAAAATTGCACTCTGGCCACCATTTTGAATAGCCATGCCTCCCACATGGCTATCACCTATTTTTGTGTTCCATAGGAGCCAATAATCAAATCTTATAATTTTCACAAATTCCCTTCCTTTTTTACCCAGATTCCTCTTTTTAGGTCTCTGGTACATAGACTATAAATATTTGCTTCGATTCGAGATTCAATTCGAAATCAAAACACGTGCTTTGCAAATGTCCAGTTATTATAAATTTATGACTTTGTACATAAACATTATTATTTTAGTAATAATAATTTTATTGTAAAGTAAAAATCAATGGGGAGTTTGATAGCAACTTTTGATGGTCTAGAACGGTGGATCCCAACCTTTGGTCTGCAGTGGTGTATCGAGCGGTCTGCAGAAGGAAAGAATAAATAATATGTGAAAGAGCTAGAGAGCACAAGACTGACAAGCTAGGTCCATTAGTGACTTCAACCTGACCGGGATTCAAACTGACAAACCTGGCGGTAGATTAAAATTTATTTCAAACCATAAGATGTAAATTTCCATAAAAATTTAATGTCTGTGAAATCTAGAAAATCCTGTACACATTTTAAATCTGTAATTAACTATTTATAACTAGCAAATGTTATAATAATGTTTTTAGAACTCAAAATAAAAATTATTTTTTGAACATTATATAAATTTTCTTTTTCTTCTTCTTATTATTATAATTATAAGTACCATGTCTTACTACCCGTTCGGGCTATACACAATTACTCTAATATGTAATGGTAGGGTGATTGTGAGACGAAATGGAAGACCTACAGTTTAACATGGGATCCGAACCACGATGGAGGCCTGGTATTCCACACATTCACAAGTTGTGATTAATACATGTCTTGTCAGAGGTGAAGGAAGGTTTTGTTAATCAAATAAATCTGTGCCGGGACCGAGGATTGAATCCCGAACCCGCAGCACAGAAGTTTGACACCTTACCCTTAGACCACCAGCTCACCTATACATTTTCTTAAGCCTTTATTCATGAACCGATGAGTAGTGTCTAAATTTAGCACAGTTGAGTGATTTTTATTATAACTATTTAGTATAAACATAAAAAAAGTCTTTTATAGAACTTATTATTCAAATAGTTGCCCTAAATTACCATAGAAATAACAATATTATTAAAATTTGTTTTGACTCCAACTGTCCCGTAAACTCCCCTTGGTTCTCCACTCCCACCACCAAACTAAATTACCGGGTGAGCCATTGGTGTAGATCAGCATAATCATTGCTATCTAGGTTTGCTGGAAACTTTTGAATTCCAGTACATAACAACTTAGCGACATTATTAATTCATAACAAATGCTACACAAATCTTCTCTAGATAAATGAAAATTTACGTTGAAAATGAAGTTTGGCTTGTAATTGGAACGGTAAATGTACTTTTACTCTCATTGTGATCAGGACATCAGCCCAGTTGTAGAAGTAATATTTTAAAAATCTAATTACAAAAAGTTCCCTCTAATCGTACAATTACATACAAATTTTTGTTTAAATTTACAATTAACTAAATATTTAAAGCTACTGTAGCCCTCTAAAATCACTTACACCTTTTTATCGTTACATGTTGCGGTCCTAAATCTTGTCGGGCTGTGTTGTGGTCGAGGATAGAGGGGGTGAGTGGATCAATGGTTGTGTGGGTTCGTGATTGACATTCGACTTGGATTTTATGGTTTTTACTAGTACTACTATGTCTATTACAAACGTAATGTTGATAAGTGATATTGAAAATATAAAAGAATTTGAAAAGATATTTGGAAACTTGTGGCAGAACGAAGTATTGCAGGCAATAACCAATGACCTGTCTGAACCCAAGGAGATCCTACACGGTTTACGAACCGCGGTACCCTGGGCTCGAGCGATAGCCCTCTTATACTAGTACTGATGTGCCGGCGTCCTAACCCGCATAGCCCCCGAAACAGGCAGAGTGACCCCCTTAGACTCGATGGTGATTAGTCAGCCCCAATAGCTGGACACACAACTCTCTATTCTGCCTTCTGGCATGTTTTCCTCTTAAGAAATGCTGACAATGTGTATTTAGTCGTACCTTTATTCTATTTGTTTACTATCTAATCACAACTACGTGTAGGGTAATATTCGGTTAGTCATTCACAATCCAGATCTCTACAATATTATACAAACATTTCTCCCAATTTAGGCCGGTTGGTCACACATCTATAAATTTATTTTTTAATGAAGTTATCCTTAAACTCTAATTTGTTTTGACAAGATTTATCTTTAACAAAATGAAACTAACTTAATTGATTATTGAGTTAGTAGTAAAAATATCATATTTTTTTTGTATGTAATTTCATTTTTCCTAAAAAATAATTTTCTTTTTCTCTGTTTGTGTCCGATTCATGACCTCATCATTCCAAATGAATTGCTCTTCGATGGTCACATTGACAGTCAAGGGTGGGTGTTTAATACAAACATTATTGGCATGAAGCACTTTGCATCAAACGTTTGGTCTTGGCATTGTACAAAAGCGCCATTAGTTTGTTTTCTTGTAGATTTGCATGAATGATTGGTGTTTTTTTAATTGTTTTTTTTTTAAGAGACCTGAGTATCTCATTAATAATTTGACACATTAGCTCAGTGTCAGTAGCCTGTCTGTCTATTGAGCTAAGGGTCCCGGGTTCAATTACCGGCATGATCGAAAAATGTATCATTGTTGAAATGTGTGTTAACCCTTGAAAAGTGATGAATTAACGGCCAGGGACTGGATGTTGTGCCCGTCCTAGTCTTAAGTTAGATTATAAGACATATGAAGCTACGACAGCCCTAGCAAGCCGGTAGTGGAGAATATATGGCTCGAATAAAAACTGACCACAGGCGGGAACAGTAATGGATGTAAAGTATTTATAACATGAGAAACGGTAGCCTACATAAGACGGATTAAGTTGAAAAACACTGGCTTGGTATGTCCAACACGACGATTATTTATTTAAGACTGGACTTCTTCTCCAACATAACTTATTCAAATTTTATTTAGAATGACAAATGACACCTGCTTGGGATTGCTTGGTAGTTTTTGAAAAACTTCATATTTTTTTATAAATTGTTCTCTTTTAATTTGTCAAACATCAGTAAACTTTTATGCATGTATTTTGTAGAAACTGGTGGAGAAAAGTAATTAAATTATATTGTTTTTTTTT
>CABEEJ010003524.1:0-52112 GCA_901482245.1 Timema douglasi | reverse complement strand
TTTTTTTCCACAATAATAGATCTTGAATTTCAGTTTGGTCAATTTTATTATGTGTGTTTGTTTGAAACTATTTTTCATTAACTTAATAAGAGCATGATTTTAAAAGCAGTAAACTTGTTTATATGAGTACTACATTATTATTTTTCAATTTTCAAGATACCATAATTCACTAGGCATAAAAATCTTTTATACAAAGTTTATAAAATATTTATTCCTTGATGTAAATTCTGGCTTAAACAAACAAATAAATAAAAAAAGACATCCAAAAACACAACATTTTTAAAATTTTGACATTTGAAAACTTGTCAAAATTCTTTAGAAATTTTTTTAAGCACCACATATTAATGCCCATTACGGTTATATACTTATGTACTGACTAGGCTAATGGTATTAGGGATTAAAAAGGTTAAATTTGGAGGAAGTGTACCCGCTGTTGTGCGGAAGGAGAATGAAAATCAATATTGGAAAAACCACCCTTAGTACACCTGACAGAGATGCAAACCTTGATCTCCCAGTCATCGGCAGTATTGTCGACTTAATGTGATAGTAGATCCTTAAACCATGCAGTCACAGAAGTGGGTTACAAACTTATTAATTACTTAAATATTTCCTATTAAAGGAAAACCTTTTATTTACATAATTTTAAACAAAAAAGTAACAATATAAAGTAATATTAACAAATACATTTCAATACCTTAGCACAACACTGTCAAAACTTGGAAAAATATTTCTTTTTCTAGTAAACGCTTATTAATGTGAATAAACTCAGGAAATTTTAATAAAAATGTCAAAGTATACGTTATTCGACTATTCCAAATTGGTTGGCTAATGTATACAATATAACTGGACTAAAAACAATTTTACTTCCATTCTAGAAAGTCTGTGATTTTGCATTGAGGTATTGATGTGTATTCCCTTTTTTTTTTTATTTTCTTTCGTGACTAATATTATATTCCTCAAATAGTGTGAAGAAGTTTTATTTGAAGATTTATATGCAATAATTTTAGTTATCAAAATATATTGTTGTCAAGTATTAATAAGATGATCAATTTTAATCTGTTTTGTTTGAATACACTCCAGATTCTCAAGTCCACCCGGACAGTCTCCTCCTCTGGTTGAAGAAACAAGTGGCCCTGTACAAAGACGTTGAAGTGGAAGATATGACTCACTCCTTCAAGAACGGCATGGTGTTGTGTGCGGTCATCCATCGATACCGGCCAGACCTCATCGACTTCCATGTACTTCACCCAGACGATGTTGTCGTTAACAACCAGCTGGCATTTGATACGCTGGAAAGGGAGCTAGGAATTCCACCGGTAAAAAAAAACACATTTACAACGGGTTGAAAAAAATTGAAGTTGTCATTGATTGGCTTCAAGTTTTGTCATGCAAAGCTGGTAACTATGTTTAAAATATGTTTCATACCCATCAAAGGATTAGTCACATGTTTTCTATAGTATACCTTGAGCTGTAGGGATAAGATTCGATTTTAATTAGAGATTGGCCACTCGAATCTTCGAATCCACCGAATCCTGACAAGTATTCTAAATTCAAGGATTCAGTGTTTTACTGGATTCGATGATCAAATCTTTCACCTCATAAACGAAACATAATATTTTTAATTCAAAAATTACTTAGTTAGGCCTATTTGAAAAGCACAACATAATCCATCATCTTTATTTTGTTGGACAAAATAAATAAAATCATTATTATTTTTAAATAATAATAATAATTGTTAGGTGTAGAAAATCTAATGTGCCTAATACCCTACCCTCCCACCTCTATGGGAAACTTAGACTCGACTGTTTCAGCATATGCTCACTTCTGAAACATTCAGCTCACAAACATTCTTGTAAATATTTTAATGAATACATTGAAACTCTTAAAAAACTTGAAATAAATTAAACAAATTATATTTAAACAGAAATAAGCACACATTACACATGATACAAAGTCAGATGCCATGATGTAGGTGTTTACTTGCCAGAATGGTTATTAAATAAACTTGACGGTTAATTCTTACTACCCAACTGGTTTTAATTATCTACAACTATGCAAAGAACCCCAATTTATTTTATATGATCCTTAAGTTAGATATGTTCTTGGGTTTCTTGAAAAATAAATACGCTTAAAAGTTAGACACCGATAAAACTGTTTATTTATGCTTACCGGCCTACGTATTGTATATCAATTGTTTGTCTAAAATCGATTCAGGTAATATTATTGAATTTTAAGAATCAAATAATGACTTGCTAATTTATAATTGGTTTTTTTCAAACATAGTCCTGCCTAATAAAATGGGAATGAACATATTGCAAGAGTCAAAAATATATTCATGTTTTAAATAGAATCTATTCTCTGAAATCGATATATCACAATAATCGAATATATTTTTACTTTTGCTTTCTTATTAAAATAAATTGTAATCCTTCAATTATGATTAAAGTTGAGCAAAAGGTATCTAGGCCTAATCTATTTCTTTATTTCACATGTTCTTTTAGAAACTTAACTCATTCTCTCAACACTTTTAAAAATAACTGAAAGACACTCAAATTTTGATTGACTTGATTTTCAAACCAAAATATGAGTATAGATTGTTTAATTTTGCTGGATTTTAACCACTATTTTGCAAGGGGTGATTGGGGTTGTTTGAAATTGAAAGAATGCTTGAAATAAACCTTAATCTACAGTTTAGGTCTATATTGTGTAATGTAGGTATATTTGTAAAGCATTACAATTTCTAACAATTGGCTAGGATTCGGATTCAAGATTCAAGGTTCGAAAATAAAATGTAAGTTCAAATTTGAGAAACAGTAGATTTGGCCCATCTAAGTTTTAATCAAAAGTTCTAAGAGGCTTTTATTATAAAATATAGTCCCCCAGTTCATCCTAAGACTTATTCCCCTTCCTTTAAATTCTTCCAAATCGTCTTGTTTTATTATTTTATATACCTTAACCCAATTCGGGTGTGGAACAATGGCTTTGTTTGCCTGGTGCGGGTGCGATTCAACGTTTCATAGCAACAAGTTATTGTAATGCTATCTATCAATAAACCATGGTACTTTTAGCCAGTCGGAATACTTCATATTGAAGCTAATAGATGGGGCTACCAGTTCAATGCTATACTACATATATGAATAAAGTAATGAATTAAAAAAATTAGTAGTGAAAATATGTGTCGGATATTAGACAGCGAACATAAAAATGTCTGCCGGTCCTGCATAGTTCGATTGCTGTGCTAAATATGCGCCAAGGAATGAGTTGATTTGTTTCCAGTCAATGCTTAAAAGTTGTTTTTGTCTAGCCGGGGAATACACGTTTAAGTATTATAATATTGAATGCTCCAATATGTTTTTGTTTTTTATACTATTGCCCGCATATTACTCTGGTTTGTGTGCAGATGATGACAGGTCAAGAAATGGAACAGTGTGAAGTGCCCGATAGATTGAAGATGCTGGCATATCTCTCGCAAATTTATGACACATTCCGCGGAGAAATACCGCATATTAAATATCCAAAGTTGGTAAGTTGGGCTGTATCATGTTCTGATCCTCCGGATAATTTATCTTTTGTATTCTTTCATCCCGATTTCCTATACCTTCTTACATAGCATAATTTACCTCAAAAAGTGAAAAAGAGATGATTATCTTATTTTAATGTCAAATGACAATCACTTGAATGCAATAATTGGCGGATTTATTTTCCCATAGTATGTTTTTAATACTATTTCTATTAAATTAGTATTTACTGTTTATAAAAATGAGTGTCATTCATATTTTAAGAACATGTGTTTTAGTATACTTTTTAACATTTTAAAATTATGAATAGGCCTATACTTGAACTCTGAAGCTTTTAGAAATACTAGACTAGAGTTTAACTCGAATGAAAAAACCCAAGTTCGCAGACCCCTAGTGAATATCAAAAGTTTTTTCTTTCTAAAAATTTTATCACAGTTCAAAAGGGTTCAGAAATTATAGTTTTAAATAAATCCAAATTATTTTTCTTTAAATTCATTCTTATTAGGTATTTTTCATTAGAAAGTATAGTACTAATAATAATAAAAATGAAATTTTGGCATTTTTTTCAGAGATGCTTGTTGAGATTTTTTTTTTTAATCTATTGTGAAAAAAAAAATCCAAGCAAAATTTCTTCTTTGCGTTGCAGGATGAGTCTGAAGGAAAGCACTTGGAGCTTATACCGATGATTCCAAAGTATCCCGTAAAGAAAGCAGACCCTAGCAAGGAACAGATGGTACATCTCTTGGGGCGTATCACCTCACAACATCATCACAGGCCCAGCCCTGGGCGCAAACGCAACTCTACTGAGCGGGAACCCGCCGTACCCAGTAGTCCGGCTCTGGCGGGGGGCGACAGGAAGATAGACTCTTTGCGACGGCCACGCAAACGACGCAGCACGGACAAAGAAAGAATGACCGCTGTAAGTCTTATTTTGCTAAACTATTTGATCTTTCTTTAGGGTTGTGCCAAGGCTACCATTTTATATGTGAAGTGAAGTCATAAAGAAATTTGAAACATATGAAACAAAGTCAAAGATAAGTTTTGGTGATTGTCACATAACACTACTTTATTGTTTTTGAATATCCGTTAAGTGCATCTTTGCAAAGAGAAAGTTTTGAATAAATTAAAAACACACCATATTATTTTGAGCGCCTCTGCAATATAGGGGTCAGAGTTCCTGGTTACACATCCAGAGGTCCCAGGTTCGATCCTCGTTGCTTCCAGAATTTATCTGCAAAGCAGTGGGTCTGGAACGAGGTCAAACTCGGCTAGTGAGGACAAATAAGTAACTATTTGAATAAATAAGTAGCAGCTTTGGTCTAGAAAACTGAGATTAACTGTCACAGGGTTTGTTGAGTCTAATACATGAAGCACACTACCCACAAATGATGCCACTATCATCGATAGCGGCGGTGGCCTTTGGGTCGGTATAGTTCTTTTGTAGGCTCACACCCATGGGAGTTATTCTTTTCTCCCCCCGCCCTCCCCCCTCTATTATTTTATGCCGACACAACTGAATATATCCATGCGTACACTATTGATATTGTTTAGTCACTATTTGATGCTATACTGTTTAGTTATGTTTCCGGCCTGTGGTCGGTTTTTTATTCGAGCAATATTTTCTCCAATACCTGCTAGTTAGGTCTGTCGTAGCTTCATATGCCCTAAAATATAACTTAAATCTAGGACAGGCACAACACCAAGTCCCCAGCCTGTTAGTTAATTTGTCACTGTGAAATGGTAAACTCATATTTCACCAATGATACATATTTCGGCCATGCCGGGAATCAAACCCGGGACCCTTAGTTCTGTAGTACCGACTGAGCTAAGTTGTCGGATTGCTATAGTATGTATAGTATTAAAAACCTTGTAAAAATATCCGATATAAAATGGCAAAGAGAAGTTCACAAATAACTTTAAACTTTTTATTTTTGTTTGTTATACATCTCAGGTGACCTTTATGGCGTATACACTTTTGTATTTTTTCAGGAAAAAGAAATTCCTCATCCAGCCTCACGTTTTAAAGAGTTTTTTGGTGCAGTTTTTTTTATCGGGATATTTGTGATGTCTAAGTTATTTGTTGATATATCAGATGTTATAATTAATTAATTAATTGTTTTAATTTTACAATATTCAATTTTCATTAAAAATTTTCAGATTAATAATATAATTAGTGAAACTTGGTTGTTGATTAGTTTAAACTAATTGAAGCTAGGTGATGTAATACTTTTTTTGTATCTATTAAATAAATATACTTTTTATTGGTCAATTTTTGTTTACTTGACTTCTAAGCATTATAAAATACTAAAAATGATACTAATTAGATATAAGTGAAGAATGGTCCTGGGCACGGAAAGACTCCTGAATAGCTCAGTGGTAAGAGCATTAGCATACTAAGTCAAAGGTCCTGGGTTTGGTTCCTGTGTTGAGCTGTCATTTTTCAATTTCAAGAATAAAAAAAATTATCTCTATATTCTATATAATTTTTAACTAATAATTATATAAAAATTGTATTATTATTATTATTATTTTCCCCTCAAAAACACCATCTCAGCTAGTTTTGTCTTCTGGTGAACAGGAGGCTGAGCTTCGAATCTCTGCTGGATGTATTGAGAAGGTTTTTTAAAAATAATTTTACACACTCTGTCTCTCACCAATGCACATAAAAAAAGATAGTATAACAATACAAGTTAGTCCATAACCTGAACAGGTGCTAAAGAAACCCATATAAGTTGAGTTAGTTGCCTTTTGAACTGCACTTCTTTCCTTTTTTTCGGTGTTTAATTTAATACAACCGCTTTGCGCCACTTTTCCTTTGTTTTAAATTAGAGTTGGGTCGAATTCGAACCTCCGGTTTAACTTCAAATCCTGAATATCTAATCCGAATCTTGGAAAAAACTATGCATATAAGAGGAAATAAAAATCTAGTAGAAGAATTTGTTTTGAACCACCCCAATAAGCATTATTAGAGCTGTAATACAAATTTCACTTGATACTTGATACTCGTTAGCTGTCATAAGGAGAAACAATATCAGGAATGAAGTTTATCTTCAACAATTGTTTGAAATAATTTTGTCCTAATTTGATAAATCAAGTTACTAACACAACTTAAAATTCAATTGCTTCAGAGTATTTTCATATGAATATTGTTTTGTAATGTATATAACAGCTTAGAATGGCAAAATTTTCATAATTGTCGAAGCGGAAATATTTTTTTCTAATGTAAGTCGAAGCTTATATTTGTTCTGAAGACAGTTCGAAGCTTTTCACACCTGTAATATTGAATGTATGATCTCGCTCAGGTGTGAGATTCATTACAATTCTTGTCGCTGTGTGCAGAGCGAGCGACGGAGAATCATAGAAGAAATTGACAGAAATCGCACGGAGCGTATGATGCGTAGAAAGTACATGAGACACCTGGCTACCCAACAGTTTTATAAGAGTATGCAGATGCTTCATTCGAACGAAAGATCAGACCCGACGCCACACGAAGATTACTCGTTATTTGTCTATCGTCAAACGGCACCAGCCTTCGAGGACAGAGTTAAAGAAATGGAGAACAAAATATTGTATCCCGTAAGAAAGTGTGTTGTTAACTTTTGCAAGATAACGCATGGTGGTGTTGTTGCTACACACATTCCTGTGATAACATATTAATAACACATGCTGCTTTCGTGTTATCATGTTCATCTGTCCTGGACCTTTCCACTTCTGTTTTTTACATGATGTTATTTCATAAAGTAATTTATTCGAACAGGTTTAATGTGTTTTTGTTACATTTTTTCCTTGGAGCTCTTTTCTCATTCGGTCACTTTGGGGCCGTTGGTGTGCCGATTTGTTTGAAGTGGAGTTTTTCACACAGTTGTGTTCACCACTCATTTATCTGATGACCATCAAACAAACAATCCACCATAATTGAAGCATAATATATATATATTTGCGGGTCTAAAAGGTTTTCACACAGGGCTAGCAAGGGTCCACGATAAGCCATCACTAAGGGTGTTGGGAATCCACAATTTCGAGATTCCCGTGGGTTAAAAGTGACCCATTCCTGACCTGAAAGTGAGGACACATTTACTCGAATCCCAAAATTTTCAGATAGGTCTGGAAATATTCCTTTAACTTTGATTGTTTAAAACTAAGCAGATAGGTTTTCCGGTGGCAGCCTGTTAGCCAAGCATGTAGTCAGATAACTCGCCCACATTTGACTGACCCTTGACCTTTTTACTATTAAGGAAAGGGAAAACCAATGTCGTCATGATTAGAGTAGTTTCTATATTTGTAAGGCCTAATTTCCTACTGGAATTCTACTTTATAATAAGGTTCTGGCAAGAAAAAAGAATTTTCAGAAGTCTATTCATAATAAAATAGGAATATACTTGCCCAATTGGTTTGAAGTAAAACAGGGAAGGGGGAATAATTTTTATACTGGACTTGGCAGCTCATGAGGGAAAGGGGAGGGCAAGGAGTTAAAAACAGAATTAAGAAATGACTAAACCTCTTAAAATTGGACATGATCTATTTTAGTTGTGATATATTAAATCCTACTTTCTTATGCAAAATTAAAAAAAATGGCTAATTTGACGTAGAAAATTGCTCATGTTCCATCCATGCTTGTTCTCAGACAAACAAGTTGCCGAGCACATTACATACTGTGCAATCTTCTTCGGTGATCACATGGTATAATGCACTACTCTCGTGTTAGACCAGACTGCTGAAAATTGAGATTTTCAGACGCAATCCTGGTTGGGTGCGCTGAGGGTGGTTTTTCCTAAATGGTTTTCCGCCGTCCCTGGCGCTAGTGCACTTCCTCTAAATTAAACCATATTAATCCCTAACACATTAGAGTAATTAGTACATAGGCGCGAAGCCCGAATGGGTAGTAAGATGTGGTGCTAATAATAAAACTTATTGTACACTCACCGCTTGCTTTCATTAGTTTATATTTAGGTTCAGAAAGTGAGAAGGATAGAAATAGTTTCTGCTTTACCATTTCTTATGGATTATAATAGTGGTTGGGAGTAACTTGCCAAGATCAACTATTAAGGAATAACTGAGGTCTGTTAGTCGTCCAAACAAGGTGGCAGCCAAGACAGAGAAATGGATGTTTAAAGTAAAGGATTTAAAACCACAATTAGATCACATTTAAGGAGCGATAGGTCTAGAGAAGATTAAGGGGGTGATAAACCTAAAGAAACAAATCTATTTCAAAACACTACCGGATTTCAGATATAAACAATATTTTTAATACACTTTGATATCTTTCCCTTACATGAAAAATAATATCAAAACACCACAGAAGAAAAACGAGACTTTAAATTCTCGAAACTCTATCGAAATGAAGGATTTAAAAATTGTCGATCCTGATCTCGCCTGAAATAGTATATCCCGATATTGAATCGAATCAAAAATATCAAATCTCTCACACCCATAGCCGTCACTAGTATGATTTTAAATTTGTATTAGTGTGTAGGGAGGAATGTTTTGACACAAACAAGTTTATTTACGAAGTGTAACCACACCCACCAATGTGGTATTTGAGTTAAATTTCTTTCTCCTTCTCTGAGGTCATTAAATAAAATATTATACTGTCTTTTGGCCAAACACTTTTGAAAAAAAGAATGAATTCAGTGAGCGGTCTTTTCATATATTTTTAACAATACTGGCATACAGTCGCTACAAATATTAATTTTGTACGTGGCAAACCACCTCTGACCTCAACCTGCAGTGTTTTTTCTGTTGTCTGCACTGGTGCACCAGGCTCGTGGTAGAGCCACCCAAGTGTTCCTGTGGGAAAGTTGACATACCATTTTTTCTGGATTCATTTTACTAGACGAAAAGGTTCAAACAATAATAATTGTTATAATTTGTGTTTGTTTTGCCCATATTCTTGATCGCCTTAGTGATTTTGTGGTCATACTTTCTGGTTATGGATCCAGAGGTCTCGTGTTCTGTTCCCGGTGGTTCCAGTTTTTTCTTCTTCTGTGAAATACTACGTTTGGAACTGAGTCGAACTTAAGCTTTGAATAAAGAAGTAGCAGCTCCTGTCAAGAAAACTGAGATTAATGACCAGTGTGTGCGTTGTGCTGCCCACATAACACACACTATCTGAAATTGTTGTCACTGTCTTCGCCAACATGGGGCAGCGTCTCTGTCGGTATAGCTGACGCCATGGACAATCATAGACCCTGCACCTTAATCAGAATTTAATTCAACTTAAAAATAACCGTATTATCAACTTACTAATCATATTTTGTAGACTCACTTTAGCTGTGGAATTTGTTTTGTGTGTATTAACCTTTGTTATAACATTTTGATTTGTGATATGATAAATCTTAACTTAAGATTAACATTTACTTGTACACCAGTTTAAATTTCTTTTAAAAATCAAAAATTTTGTGAATTCTTCTATTTATATGGTATTTTAGTTTTGTCTCTAGGGTAGGTTGAGCATGTACTTGGCTCATTCAAACGAAATAATATTTATTTCTTTTTTTGTTCATGGTAGGATCGTGAAGCAAGACTAAGAGCAGAAATAAAAGCAGAAATGCGCAAAGGAGGGACAGATGAAGACTTCACTGATCGCATCAAAACGCTCGAAGAAAAGCTGAAAGGTATTCCCGTGTCGCAGAAGAAACCAAAAGATTTACTGCGTGCTATCGGTGGGTTCTACTTTAACTTAACTATTAGTCATCATATTTTGAAAATTGAAAAATGACACCTGGACACGGGAATTGAACCCGGGACCTTCGGCTTAGTACGCCACTGCTCTTACCACTGAGCAGTGGCGTACTAAGCCGAAGGTCCCGGGTTCGATTCCCGTGTCCAGGTGTCATTTTTCAATTTTCAGAATATGATATCTAAGAGGGAATATCCCCACTAAAATGCATTAACAATAGTTTCGGCTATTTGTTTCATGAATATATACAAGATCCTGTACAATTATATATATATAATTGTCGAATGGCTGCTAAATTGCCAACTACCGAGTCGCTAATGGCTGCGTGGTCTGNTAAAAGGAATGCTAAAGGTAGATTATACAAAGTGCCGTATAAATACTACACCCTCAACGACCACCATTTGGTAGATGAAAATATATGTGTACATTTTGAAGAATTTTTTTAATCTAGTTTGAATGCTGCTGATTATACAAGTTGGTTTTTGTTCATACTTTTATTTTAGAAATAATTAACTAAAAATAAAAATATTTATATATTTTTTCCATTTTTTTTCTTGATATGTTTAGATTTATTTACATATCTCCATTATAACTTAAGTATGCATTTATATAACACCATCTTTAAATATATATAATATATATAAAAGTAAAAATGCTTACTTGCAATATTTTGTCTTTTTTAATTTCAGGTAAGATAGAAAAAACAGACTGGAATGTAAAAGAAATCGAAAAAAAGATAGAAGAAAACAAAATGGGTCGTAGCTCAAAACATAACAGGGCAGAGAAAGTCCCTAAATGGAGTCGAGAGCAGTTCGACGATAAGGTATTTGATTATTTAAATGTACCGGGTTCTATCCCCAGTATGGTCGAAAATTTATCATCGATGAAAATATAGGTTTACCCTTTCACATTGCTAAATTAACGGCCGGGGACTGGGTGTTGTGCCTGTCCTAGTCTTAGGATGGATTATAAGTCTTATGAAGTTACGACAGGCCTAGCCAGCCGGTAGTCGAATAATTGAATTTAAAAAAACTGTACCCAGGTCACAGATTGGAAACAGCGACGGATGTAATTTAAAATGTTCATACATGGTCAGGTTTAGTGGAACTAATAATAATATTTAGCACCGCGTCTTACTACCCGTTCGGGTTATACGCTTCTTGGTGGAACTAAAATAAATGATTTACTGAGGGATGATAAATACAATAACTCAAACAGATAATTTCAAAGAAACAATTGAAGAAAATGGATATCACATGTGAAGGTACAAATTGAGTTTTTATTGCTTGTATAAGGACTGTTAAGCTATAAAGGGGGGAAAAATGAAAAGGCCTTCACCGAGTTATAATAAACAATGGATGATACAACTCTTAAAAGTTAACTTCTTTTCGCTATTGACATACATTTTACACATTTAATATGGAACAAATATGATAGACACAACAGGGCTTTGAAACAGGAAAGAGGAACACATTTCCCAGTTTACACTGCAGCCATTGAACATGCAATAGAAATGAGAACAAACGAATAACATGCTTATCTTTATATTGGTTCATTACACTTTGTTTTTGTACTGAATTATAAAAATTCAATAACTGAAGGGAAATAATTTAATCAACTTCATTTGGAGTTAACTGATTCTAACACTTAAAAACACATTTAATTGGGAGGCAAACTTGACAATGTCCATAAAAAATTCATTCTTTAACATTTTATATATATATTTACTAGAATTATCACAATTCCTGTTTTTCTCAATTCAAATTCCTAAATTTTAACCACAATTTTTGATGTCATTTAACATTTGCAATTTCAAAATGTTTCTTTACATTTAACTTTAAATTAAAAATATATTATTATTTATTTAAACATTGTACTGGAATGTATTGGCAATAAAAAAACAAAAGGTTCATCATTGTTTTGAACAAGAGCAATAGAACACACAATTTGCCAGTACAAAAGTGAAATTACCACAAAACAAAAAGTTTAAATATCACAATGGAAAATTAACAAATTTTGAATATACTTTTTTTATTTAAATGCTTCCTAATTTTAGAGCTAATAATCGAGGGATTAAAAAAATCTTGCTATTATGATTTATTCTCTTCTTTTAATACAGTTAAGAATTGAGGAGGTAGAGGTAGCTAGTTGTATATGTATACTAAAATTGTCCAAATTTTAATTCGCCCACTCTCCCACATGTGTTTTTACTTTGTTTGTTAATTCATTCAATTAATTACCTAACTTGACTTGTTACTGTAAGGTATGAAACCATCCAATATGTTCTAAATTTAGTTCCAGGCTGTGAAAATGAAGCTTCAGAAAAAAAGTGCCGTCGCAAATCCATCAGACAAGTATAATGATGTTGATGTGACATTGAAACGTTTGGACAAGAAGATTAAGGAGGGAAGTGCCATAGAATTAGGACCCAAAGTATCGGTCATGGCGGAACAATTCGCTGTGCGAACACAAGAACCCGACAAACCTACCCTACAAAGATCGGTTGGTTGGAATTTTAAAACTAACGCACGAGATGAAATTTTCTTAGTCTCATCTCAATATTTGGTTGTGTATTAATGTTGTTGACAGGAGTACAATATCAAATTGTTGACTACTGTTTTTGAATAGACTGTAATGTCCACGGGAAATTTATAATCTCATTTATTAATTATGGCTTAAAATTTAACTACTAAATACGACACAGCATTAGTCAAGGCGTATTGAAAGGATAATAGAAGTGTGATACCTATATACTTTCCCTTCAATCATACTCTAAATGTTTACTGAATCCGTCCATTTGTGCTTTTTTTCCTTTGGTTACTTACATTTAAAATAGCTTATTCATATTTAAAATGATATAAGAGAGAAAATAAATCTTATGTCATGGTTAAAACTTGAAAGTTGATTATATTTTAAAATGTTTTCCAAAAATTGACTTTTCTTACAGTCACTCCTTCTTGCACTTCCTTACCAACACGATTAAAAATAATTAAGAATTTTCCCTTCATATTGGGATTTTTTTTACAAGATTATAAATTCAAAGAAGTAATTTAATAATAAACTTTTTTAACAAAATTAATAGAGGAGAGAATTGTGTGCTCAACTTAAATACGTTAAAAAATACAGAGAATATTTTAAATGTTTGGTCACTCATGGATTTGAACTAAAATGTGATGTATGAACTTGTAAAACTGATAAATATATTATTTTAATAATGTATTACTTAAATTAAGCATAGGATGCTACATACCAGCTGATGTTCCCTAGAGTTTTAAAATTAAAGAACATTTAAATTGCTCTTAATAAAGTTTTTGTAACATTTCACTTTCTTTTATTGACCCCTCTCTTATCATACCGTCTTCATCAACTCATTTTGTAGACTAGATTTATTTCATTTAATTGTTTGAAAAATATAAAATCGTACATTTCTTTAGTTCTAGGATTGAAACAATTTTTTTTTTAGAACCGCATCTTATTATTTGTTGAAATTACATGCTAATGTACTAATTACTTGAATGATTTTAGGGATTAGTAAGGCTATATTTATAGAATATATTTTGTGTGGATAGCGCGTGAAAAATCATCTTGTAAAAACCCCACCTCATTACGCCCGACCCCAAGATTCGAACCTCAATCTCCCCGCCATCATCAGTCTAGTCTACTGTGAGAGAAGCGTGTTGGACTACGCTGCCACCAAAGCGGATGAAATCAATAGGCAGATGTACTGAAGGTGGTTTTCCCTAAATGATTTTCCACTCTCCCTCTGCGCAAATGTGGGTACACTTCCTC
The DNA here is from genome assembly GCA_901482245.1 of Timema douglasi. Taxonomy (NCBI): domain Eukaryota; kingdom Metazoa; phylum Arthropoda; class Insecta; order Phasmatodea; family Timematidae; genus Timema; species Timema douglasi. The sequence continues at coordinate 38,126 of CABEEJ010003524.1, read as the reverse complement.
TAAATTCAACTTTACTCATCCTTAACACGCTAGAGTAATTGGTAAATAGGCTTATAACCGGAACAGATAGTAAGATGTGGTGCTAAAAAATAGTAAATTTTTCAATTCTTATCTTAGAGTTTAAATTAGAAATAACAAATGCTAAGTGTAATTTTTCTAAATGATATATGTTTTTATTACTTCCAGAACTCGAAAGCCGCACTCTTCCTACCAACTCAGGGCAGCTCAGAAACTTGTCATTTTTGTGCCAAGAGAGTGTATTTGATGGAAAGGATGAATGCAGAGGGCAAATTGTTCCATAGAGGGTGCTTTAGGTGTGAATACTGCAACATCAGTCTAAGACTAGGTGAGGAAAATATATTTACGTTTATTTGTAATATACCACTGGGCTAAATCTTTATCGAAAGTATTGAACGGGCATTTTAAACTAGTGGTCCAGACCATGATTCTGTGCGGTCTACAAACCTTACGATGAACCAACAAACAATCTGGCCTGATTATGTTTTACCAAACCTGTAGAAATACAACATTTGAGAATGATATATCATCTCGCATTTGATTGTATCAAATTCACAACCTTTCACAGATGGTTACATTTCTAAAAAAATATTTATCGACACTGCAAAAATTCTTGGAGAAAAAAATAAAGGGAGGTTCTTTAATATATAATACCTTAATTTTATGTTGTAATAGTTACTAAATTAAGAGTTATTTTTACTTAAAAAAAGGTGATAATACTGTATGTTTTGAAATGCTGCACACTCGTTCTTTTTAATATTCAAAGTGGCCCATATGATCTAACCAATTTGATATTTTTGATTAAGAGGCTAACCTGCAAACTTTACTGAATGGTATTGGATTAAAATTTGTTGATATGAAACACTTTAAGAGAGAGGGAATAAATTTCCTTGATGTGAGCCAACAAGCTATACCGACCAAGCGGCTGTCATTAGCAATGATAATGCCAACATTTTCGGATAGAGGCTGTTATATGGTCAGCACAATGAGCTCTCTGGCCATTAATCTCAGTTCTCCTAACCATAGTTGCTACTTCTTCATTCAATTAGCTCCTTGTTTGTCCTCAAAAGGTTGAGTTGACCCCGTTTCAGACCCACTGCTGCATAGATAAATTTTGGAAGCGCCAGGTCTTGAACCTGGAATCTCTGGATATAGAGCCAGGAACACTGACCACTAGACCAGAGGCGATCTAAGAAAGGAAAAACACTTTAAAAAATAGTTTTCACTGTCACTGGCAAATAGATTGTCNNCCCCCCCTGCCACATCTTACTATTTGTGCTACAAATGAGGAAGTTTAAATTTATAGTAAATGTGTGTGCATTTGTTTGGAGGGATTTGAAGGGAGAGTGGGAAACCATTTAAGGAATACCTTCAGCACACCCAACCAGGATTCGAGCTCCAATATCCCCGCCATTGGCAGTCTAGTTTATTGCGAGAGTGACACCATAGACACGCTAACTAAAGTGAGACTCATCTCTTATTACTGAATGTTCTTGATTAGAGTGCATTACAAGTACCAAGTTTTGTTGTAACTCCAGGAAATTATGGTTTTGATCGGGACGGGAAGTTTGGCAGCAGATTTTTCTGTATGCAACACTTTGGAATGAAGGGAACTCACTTGCTGAGGATACGAAGGAGAAGTGAAGAACTGAAATCTGTCATTGACAAAGAAAATATCCCTGCAATAACCACACCAAAAACACCCATTAAGGTACAGTATTTCGTTCATTTATTAACTTTAACATCTATGACATATATTTATATTATTATTATTTTAAATGTTGCCCACTTGGCCGAATAAAATGTTGGGGAAGAAGTATGTAGGAAAAATATCACAAAGGAAGCTGAGAAAGAGATGGGCGGAGCAGATAATATAAAGTGTTCAAGAAATAGGAGGAGAAGAATGGAATCAATTAAAGGAGGCACAAAGGGGGAAGGAAAGGGGAAGACGAAGGAATTTTTCCAAACTAACCTGGAAACAGTTGGTTTTATTGAATTTTGCCCTTAAAAGATATGTGAATGCTATGGATCAGCAGTTCCCAAACTATTTTTACCACCCCAACAATGTCCGTAATTTGGAGTACCACCGAGATAATTTTCCATATTTCATATTTCGGGAAATTTTTAATGTTCCCCAGTGATCTGACAACACAGACTGCACGGCTTCACTAGCTGTCTGAGCTTGAATAAACTGCCATTCATCCAACCACTTTTAAAATTCATTTTACTTTTGGCTAAACTTGTTTCAAATATATTTATAAAATTTGATAAGACTTATCTTTTTTCCGACTCGAATTTGCTTGTTTTGTTCGGCTTCTCATGGTGTAACGCGTTTTGGGAACTGCTGTTGTAGATGTTTTAACACAACAAAACGTGAGTCATTAATTTAAATGATCAACTTATGTCAAGTGAGTGTATTTTTGTTGTTTTCTTTTCCTAGGCTAAATCTCTTTGCGAGGAAGCAGCGAAACTTATCTCTCCAGATATGTTGGATTCAATGTCTACACCTGAGAGGATAGAGTTTGAAAATCTTGCCGGAGCTGCTCAAGATGTAGAAGAAACTCCTAGTGAGATGGATGAGGATGAATGGACCGATAGGAACTTTGGCGCTTCGGCAGCAGAGGGCTCTAGTGATGATGATATGAGGTAACCATCATGCTCTCTCATTGAACAACTCGGTAGATATGTAAGTTACTACTCGACACAGTAAACATTGCATGCAGAAAGAAAGTCAACTACTTGAAGAATGATGGGGGAGACCATTGAAACGCTATCAGTCGTTATCTCGACATTCTGACGTGGACACTTCGGTCAGCTTGCCGAGGGGGGCATGTAAGTTCAATAGTTTATGACTTTCAGTAGCTTTGTGTAGAATGTTTATACTTTTATTTTTACCTCTCTAGACAAACATAACGGCTAACTAATAAACTTTAATACAAAGTATGCAAAATGTTTTTAAAATTGATTCAAATAAGCGTGTTAAACCAAGTATTCACAGTGAAGGACTTGAGTATCATTTGCCGTTTGGTACTGACTGTACTAGAGCGCTATAGATATCTTCTCTCAGCCCTCCACCTTTCATACTCTACAATGATTAGAGTGCTAGACCACAAGACGCAATGTTTTCTGTGTTGAGTAATACTTGATATACCTGACATGAAGGCGAGAGTTGTAATGTAGTATGTTGGATTATAAACCAAAGGTTTTCTTAAACAAAACATCTCCAACAAGATGGTTTCACTTCACTCTGATTTCTTGACAGTTTAGAAATTTCAAAAACTTTGTCGATGTTTACAAACCCTCCTGTAGTCAGAATTTTGGACCCCACCCAAGGACAATCTCATTATCACTCCATAAGTAGAAAGAGCTCTTTTCCCTCTTTGGACTGTGTAGCATACCTCTGTAAACAGAGTTTTTAAGGTCTTGTTACGATCTACACTAAAGTAAGTAATCGCCTTGATCCTCAGAATGATTTTCTGTCAACACTCAAACTCGAAGAGTTCACCTACAAAATTAAGCACCATCATGGCTGGCATTGAAAAACACAATTTTTGTTACTTTGTAAATTTTGCAATGAAGTCTGATTCAATTTAGCTGATAACACTTATCAATACAAAATATAAACTCAAAATAATCCTATTCCCAAGAATGAAACGACATAATTGTAGCCAATGGAATAGTCCTTTTGGTCATATTCATTGTAACAGCCACATTTTTGTTAAAACTAATCTGTTACATTTTCTTTCATTAAGGAGTTGTTTAAATTAAATCTTTGTTATTTAAATTAATTAAATTAAGTTAATTAATAGGCCATTTGGGCCACCAGGCCGAAAAGATATTATATTTAAGGCCGCAATCAAAAAGTTGGAGAAAGACCAATTTAGTGTATAAAACATTGCACACTAAATACACTTTCATGCTGACATTAGAAATGTCATTTACTCAACAGTTAGTCTTCAACAACCCTCCCCCCCCCTTTCATTGGCGTCTTAATATCTATTCGGGTTATACGAACGTAGTTGGTGCTAAACTACTGTTTGGTAGGTGTTTTATAAATGATTATATGTTGAAAATGTCATTTTTAAGGAGATTTTCAAATATGTTCATAACATATCAAAATATTTTTCTCCCATCGATTAAATATTTCCAAGATGTAGAGGTTACTGTGTGTGTGTTGAAGTTGGAAGTCGAAGTGAAGTATATTTGAGCTTCAACTTTAACCTCAACATTTAAAAGCTTATTGATTTGGAGGTTATTCACTTTTCAATAGAAAGTTTTTTCTAAAAAGATCCTATAAAATAACTTTCTCTCCAGCGACTCGGAGGACGAGGAAGAAGATGTGGCCAACGAAGTGTTTGAAGAAGCCATTGACCAGCCGGTACCTGTCACAGCAGACGCCACAAGACGTCTTGCAGAGACTTGGACTCGCCGCTATTCTAAGAACAGTGTGGTTGACGTACCGAGTGAGGAGGTAAAAAACAAGAAGCCTGAATTGAAAGGAGACGATGAGGATGATGATGATGATAGTGATAGCTATGAGTATGAAGACAGTGATGCAGACTACAGCTATCATGAATACGACAGTGGTGGTAAGCATCCTCAATGTTTCCTTTTAGGGTGGTAGGACTGCGACACCGGGATATATCCCGTAAATACTTTGAACTAAAATAAAGCTATCCATTCAGTTCTAAATATCGAACACATTAGCTCAGCCAGTAACGTGTCTGTCTACTAAGCTAAGGGTCCCAGGTTCAATTCTCTTCATAGCCGAAACATAGTTGGTAAATGGGGATTTACTCTTTCACAGTGATGAATTAACGGTCGGGGACTGGATGTTGTGTCTGTCCTAGTCTTAAGTTAGATTACAAGGTATATGAAGTTACAACAGGCCTAGCAAGCCGGTAGTAGAAAATATAAGGCTTGAATAAAAAATTGCCCCAGGCTGGAATCAGTAATTGATGTAAGAAAAAAAATCCGTTCTAAATGATATTTTTTATTACACTTTAATCAAACGTTCCAGTGAGTAAGTTGGAGGGTGCCCAGAATACATCATTTGTAAAAATATACAAATGGCATCAAATGTAAAACTGTCCCGTTTGTGATTTATTGGTGTTTATTTATAAACAATATCTTAAGCTAAACATAGAATCATATTTTGTTTATTGAATATTGACTATAACTAGCTTTGTAATATACAATAGCAGCGGGTGGAGAATCATTTTTACAAACCTAATTAGAGTGAAATTTCACTTAAATGAACAACTCTAAACAGGCCAACCACAAAGGGGGGTTTACTATTACTAGGACTTGCAGATCACATGATTTTTGCGTATGGAAACATGAGTAGATCTGGTAACTTATGTTAGCTGTCTGTTACCACAACTCTAGTGGTGAATGGACTGTATTACTGGTACTTAGAGCTTGTACACAGTACAGAAGGCTGAAAACCTACTGTTCATATTTCATTTTATTTGTGAATTGTTTTATGTATAATGCATTGTTTAGAGTAAGTTACATACATAATGTACCCATTAGTCATAATTATTATGCATATAATACTGCAGAATGCAGTTATTAAATTGATGTAGCTAAGATCTACTGTATATAGTTTCATATAGCTTAAATTTTGTGATTTAAAAAATAATAATTTTCCAAATAATTGACATTTTTTTGGATCCCGAGTGATGTCTGCTAATTTGCTATATTTCACTGTATTTCCAAAATACACTCATGGCTTTTGTTTAATGATTTAACAACATTTTTGCTAATGTCAATAGAAAGTAGAAATTTATGTTTTAAATGGACTGGATAGCAAAATAATCATTAGATTCTTAAATTTTTAAAACTATACATGAGCACAGGATTCGAACCTAGGACCCAGAGTAATTTTTCAATCTAAATAATATATTTAGATGCGGCTAAAACCACAATTAATAAGTATAATAGCTTGGCTATTTAATCTGGCATCATTGATAACAGTGCTTAAATAGCCTTGGGATTAAATTTACTAATAATAAAAATATAAATACTAAATAATATACTTCACCTTGCCACTTCATCTCACACTGAAACATAGCTCCATTGGATTATGTTAAGGGCCTTCATATTTGTGATCCCATGCTGCTTGGAACCTTCTAATCCACCCCTGTTTCCTTTTTTATTGTAAGACCTTCAGGAGTTTATTAAAAATATTAGACATAAAATAAAGACTGTTATCTACTAATAGGTAATAAATAATTAATTTCCTTTTATTGAGGCCATCGCCTTCTTTTTTTCTTAATCTATATAAACCTGATATGCAAAAGAGGGTAACCTTTCCCACTTATTTTATTCGCTGTAATTTTTTAGTTAATATATGAAACACAAGATTTAACTAAATGATGATATTTGTTATGATATAAATTAATATTCATTTATACCCGCTTCGGTGGCAGCGTGCTCTATCGAGCTACTCTTGCAGTAGACTAGACTGCCGATGATGGAAATATCGAGGCTTAAATCTCCGTCGGGTGTACTGGTTTTTTTCCCCAAAATTGTTTTCCACTTTCTCTCCACGCAAATACAGGTATATTTAATTTAAATATAACCTTCCTAATCTCTGAAACCATTAGCTTGATTAGTACATGAGCGTATAGTCTATGATAAATTAATGGTCAAGAATCTCTCTGTTAGGTTTGTCTTATAATTATGTTGGGCATCATAAAAACTCTAAAAAAAAATCCCATTTAAAATAAGGTTCATATGAATCTTGAATCTGAAATTCGTTCCAATCCTTGAACCTCAATTTAAATATTCAAGTAACCCATCTTTTATTACTAAATCATACGACAATCAAAGAAGAAGAAGAAAATCACTGAATTAATGTGCTTACCTTGTAATGTCATTTTGATTTGATTGCAGACGATGAGAGTGAAACTGCGACAGAAGGTGAGGACGACATCATTGCACGCGAACAAAGGAAACAAGAAGTGCGTCTGGAAGTGCCTCAACTTCCTCGCGGCAGGAAGGATTCCGACACGGGCTCCGACACAGAGGTGAAGATCTCTCCTACTACAGACACTAAGATAAAGAAAAAGAAACATAAGCAGTGCATCCTCCAGTAATATTACTGTGGTGTTTTTTTTTTAGAATAAACTTTTAACTAATATAAAACAATTTTAAATGCTGACAGTCACTTTCATTATTAACTTTTATATTTTTACTAGGTATGAGTGAGAATCTGACATCTTAGCTCAGTCGGTAGAGCATCTTATCTACTGAACTAAGGGTATCGGGTTTGATTCCCGAAATGGCCGAAAAATTCATCATTGCCCAAATGCGGGCTTACCCTTTCACAGTAACGAATTAACGGCCGGGGACTGGATGTTGTGTCTGTCCTGGTGTTAATATAAAACATATGTAGCTACGATAGGCCTAGCCAGTCGGTAGTGGAAAATATATGGCTTAAATAAAGGACCACGGGCCGGAAACCAGGATGGATGTAAAAAATACAGGGGTTTAGTTATTGAAGAAAATTATAAGTCCTATTTTATATCTTAATAGAAGCCTCAACCCGAAATTATTTAGCTCACCCATACCTTTATATTATTTAATTTGAAAAAGAAAACAAAATATATATATATATTTAAATTCATACTAAATAGCACACTATTATTACTTTGAATTGGTTAATTTTGTGCTATTTTAAAAATCGAACCTATTTTGTTGTACTGAAGAAGAAACATAATTATTTGAAGTGACCACTAAATTCCTTATTGTTGAAAAAAAAAAGTGACTTTGTTAGCTGCTGGGTAGTTGTTAGTAAATTGTTATAATAATGAAACAATTTTGCTTTGTGAAGGTAAATAAGTAGGTGTCCCATCTTCTGTCAGTTGCATTATTACAGGTAATTATACAGTGTTTGTTAGTTGTTTACTGTTTTTCTTATTTGTTTTATTAAATGCCTCCCCTCCCCCCTTTTTTTTTAGTCTCCTATCCAAACTTATTAATAACATCTGTTTTTAATAATAGGAAAATAAGATGATTAATAAGGTTATTAAATTAAAGGAGGATAGAAGGTCAAGACCTACACAACTTACCAGAAAACTTTAGTTTTAATTGTGAACTGTCCTACAGTTTTCTGGTAAGTTGTGTAGGCCTTGACCTATCCTTCTTTCAATGTTTAATTTAATACAGCTTTTTGACACCATAAGTCATAACTTTATTTAGCAACACCATCAGTTAACAAATAGTTTTAAGTGTTTACTAAAAGTACCATCATGCATTTGGTACAAATAACCTTCTAACCATTTGTAAAGTTTGGTTTTTGTAACGTGTTAATACCATGTTCTCTGTTCTATATGTTGTGGAAGTGTTTATTATAGTTTTTAAATGGCAAATATTAAAATTTGTTTAACATTGAGGTGGCCCAGTGGCTATATAATTTTGTAATCATGGAAAATGATAAATATAAAGAAAAAGGAAAAATAAACTTATGAGTGAATTTAATTGAGAAAGCTCACCGAGGGAAATGAGAAAAATGTTGGATGAATCCAAGGCATTAAAGTGATATCTTCTTTTTTTTTCTCTCTCTTTTACAGTAGAAATAGCCAAACATAAGTTTAAACATAGATTTTAACACAAATTGAGTAATGTTTCGGCATTGTTGCCTTTATCAAACAAAAATAGAAGGGAGAATACACTTTAAAACACTAAATTACTTCTTTTGGATTTAAAAAGAAACTGGTTCTACATATTTATTGCATTCTCTGATTTAATTTTAAAATATATTCTATATTTTTTTGCAAATATATTATGGTGGGTCTTACCCAAATTATTTATACTCAGTATTTTAAGTCTGACTAAATCTTTGATTTTGATTTTTGGCATCCTATTTTTGAAATATCTTGAAAAAGTTTTAAAAGATGATTTTTTTTCAATTAAATTGAACCTATTTTATTTTATTTTATTTTATTTTATCTTAAAGAAACTATATAATATATCTCACTAAAATGAATAACTATAGTTATTACTAAAATGTTATCATCCTTACTATGCAGGAAACATATTTTTAGATAGATATATTAACAAATAACACTTCCACAACATATTTTTTACATCCATTACTGTGTCCAGCCTATGGCCTTGTGGTTTTAAAAATTACTATCTTATTCTTGCTTTTAATGATTACTGCATTTATTAATAATAGTTATATTCATTGACGAAATTTGTCTTTGCCTATTAACATGATGTCTGCTTTTTAATTTGATAGTATTGTACATTTTAAGAATGAAATATTAAAACTTTGCATTTTAAATTTAAATTATTAGTAAAGCATTCTAATACTATATTATTATTTTTCGGCTGGATTTTAAAAATATAAATTTTTACTTTTGTTAAAGAGTAATTTTACATTTTCTTTCTTTATCAGATTGCTTCCGACGAATATACATCAACTGAGTCGGAAAGCGAAGAAGTAGAGAACTCTGCCACTGAAATTGAAACAGATTCAGAATTTGAGCATGACGGAACTACTCCAACTCATGAAATACCGGCCATTATGATAGATGATAGTAATGTCACGAGGCGCAAGCATCAGATTATTGAAGAGCCGAAAAAAGTCCAAGTTCGCACTAGCCACATTCTGCGGCCCATTAACGGCACAGTGGGGAAACCCTCCAACAAGCCGCAACCTTCACAAGAGCCAATCGGGGTGAAATTAAAATTCTCACCTCTTCGACCGGAAATGGACAGTGGTAAATCAACAAGTCTATCTAACCTGACTGCCGGTAATAACATTATTAATGCAAGTGGTAAGCTCCCTGCGACTACTACACCAACACCTTTCATCAACCCTCGAAGGGGAGACTATTTTCTCAACAGAACTCACTCAACTGAAGGTATCGCTTCAAAACTTTCTCTGGAGCTCAAGAAGAAATACCTGTTTGGTAATTCAGGTTTCCCTGGCTCTGTTAAAAAATCTGGCTCGGCAACAACATTGGACTCTAAAGTGAAGAGTTTTGTTGATATAATCTCCGAACACCAGAAGCTGTTGCATCCGGCTCCTGAACCCAGTCCCACAATGCAGGCCTTCCTTCAAGGAACATCCAAGCTGTCAGTTTCTTCTCTGAACAACAATCCTCTTTCTCCTCCTTCACCGGCTCAACTCAATCCACCATTGAAACCACCGTTAACACCATCTCCGCAGTCGACTTTGAACCTTAGGAAACAGAAGGAACTTCCTTTTGGGGATGACTCTTTTGAGCATGTTTGTCATTTAGGGAGAAAAAAAGACTCTACAAAACAGATGAGTAGTCTTTCAGAGCATTCCGAAAAGTCGTCCACAAATAGTTCTTTGAACAAGCTACTTGCGTCGTTGGAACCTTCTTTAATAACAAATGGTTCCAAAAATTCAAAACTAGAGCATGACTTCCTTGATGCAGGCTTGAAAAAGAACGAAAGTGGAGAAGAAATGTTCCGGAATGTTTCTAACAGAGATAATGATGTAGATATGGTGTTGGCAGTTGAAAGTTCGTTAAAACAAAATGAGCAACTTGTAAAAGAGAGGAAAGAGAAGGTTTCAGACTATGTAGAAGAGCAGGAAGCAGACTGTCGACCACGTAGCCCTGCACATGAAACTTCTATCGTTGTGCCAGAGGTGTTATGGAAAGTTCATCCACAGCATACAGTTGATGAAGACGACATTGAAAGTGATTCATTATCCTCTAGTGACAGTGCGAGTGAACTTGAAGGCGGTGAAAGTGATGATAATAGTGAATCGGCTTCACCTGTTAGGGAAAGAACTCCACCGAGAGTAGAAATTCATGATTCTAGCGGTGAACTCATGGTTGAGGGTGTAAGTGCTCAAGAAAAAGAAGATATAAGCGAAAAATCTAACGTAGATAAGAAGACAATTGAAGTACCATCTTCTTTGTCATTAGATATTGTGAGTACCATGGAAACTAGTACAGATTTCATTAAAACTTTAGATTCATCGTTAAGTGAGCGTAAACTTTCTTCTGTGACGAGTGAAAGAAGCAGTCCTTCCACTCCTCCTTCAATGAGAGGAGAAGATTCAGAGTCATATCATAATGAAGCTACCCTTGCAGAAACTGAATTGTCCGATTGGGCGCAAGATGCTGATGTTGTTGTGTCAGAGGATTTGGAAGACGTCGAATTTAACATCGACCCTGATTATGCCTCAATAAGAAGACAACGTAAAGCAAAAAATGTCAGGAAAGGTGGTAAAGTGTTGGCAGCTAGGATTGCCAGGGGTGAAGATTTTGGAGATTTTGATGATCCGGGTCATATTTGTGGGCTTAAAAAAGAAGATAAATCAGAGTTGAGTCTTCATTTGAATGATTTTCCAAATAATGTGACCTCTCGTCTGCTATCTGGTATGGAGAATATTGAGTTTATGGACATGGCCGATGAGAATGACAGTGAGACTGACGAAGTACTTGCCGCAACAAACAGCACGCTATTGAAGAATAGAGGATATGTTAAGTTTGTAAATTCTTTTGATGAAGATGATCTGGTAACACCTATTGTGGAAACACAAACTATGTCTGATCATTTACCTCAAATTTCATCAACACCTACAGTGTTGTTGACGGAGTGTGAAAAGGATGCAGATGACGCAAGTGACAGTCCAGAAACTATGGAACTGTTAAGCCATTCGGAAGCTGTGAACGCTGAGCTAGTGATGTGTTCCGCCGGAGAAGCAGAAGGAACTACAACAGAAGAAACAACTACCAGTGAAGTAGTCACTATCAAAGACAGCCCTATAGATGCCACTCCTCAAACTCCATGCGCTGACGATAGATTATACACACTCAAGCCAAACGCTTCCCAATTTCTAACAGGCAATTCAAATGAATCGGCCCTTGTTGAGGATGCAAGTAAAAAGGAGTATGAAGAATATGTCCAACGACTTGAGGGTAGAATGTCTGCTTTCAGCAATGTTAGGGATTCTATAGATATTAGAAAATCACGTCGCAAAAATAAATCTATTCCTCAGAAACAAGAAAAGATTGTGGAAGATCCGGTTGACGATTCCAACAATCAAGATCCGGCTCTTAATTCAAGCATGGATACACCAAGTACTTCTCAAAAACTAGAAGTTATTTCACGAGAGAGATTAAAACAGAAAGATTTGATTCATGAAATGGTTATGAATAAACTTCTGACTCAAAAGAAAAATTCACAAGATAAAAAAGTGAAGAGAAGCCATGGTTCCATAACTTCTCCGATAAGCTCTCCAGGATTTACTCCTATCAAAAATCCCTTTGACTCATTGCCCCAATCGTCAGAAAATAAATATGACGAAAAGTTCAAGTTCTCAGAAACTGTCAAATCACCTCTTGTAGGAGATCAGAAAGATAATATTCTTAATAAGTCAGAAGTGCCTTTATCAAACGATTCGTTTACAGACGATCCAGAAAAGTTTTACACACCATTGACCTCTTTCAAAAAGAGAATATCAACACAATTGAGGCACCGCCCAGTTTCTGTCCATGCTTCTTTTAAAAGTCACCGTATGGGAAATTCTTTCGAGAAACCTATTTTACCTGATACTCCGCTAACAAACCCAGAAGCATTTTCTTTGCCAGATATTCGCAAAGCATTATTCAAGTCACCGGACGATGTATTCAGGACACCTGTCCCCCCTCCAAGGACACGCCATGAAGAAGGGAGACGGCTGGTTGAACGAGAACGTCAGCGAGAAGAGGCTCGAAGCAGAGCTAGATTAAAAAGTGATGAAGAATTAGGTCTCAGCCCAGAAGATTATATCAAATCTTTAAAACTGAAAGTTAGGTATAAGGGATCTCAGTCTTCGTCTTCTAAACGTCCTGGAATTGTGAGGTGTTTGTCAGAACCAGGCAACTCTCCAAAAGATGGAAAGTCTACTGAACAATTAGTCGAAGAAATTATTACCAAATCTCTTCCTATTGATTCTGAAACAGTTCTAGGATCTGAATCTAGGAAAGCTGCATCTTTTTCAAAATTGAGTACTTCTCCAAATGAGTCGAGTATTACTGCATCATCTTCTAGTCAACCTAATTCTAAGGTAAGACTTTGAAAAGCTACTTTTATTATATATTTGTGTAAATATAATCTAGCACACGTTCAACAAAGGAAATTATTTTTGTGTGACCCAAATGGGTAGTAAGACGCAGCGCTTATCTTTTTCTTACTATTGATTTCCCTTAAAATTTGAAAATTATAATTATAAAACCAACCGCTTATAACAATTTTTGTGTAATGAAATTTGAATTAACAACTTTAATTTTAAAACAAGTTTTATTTGAAATCTCAACATTAAATTACATTTATTTGAAGAGGTACAAATAAGCTTGATGTCACTTATGAAGAGGTCAGAGGACCTTAGTTTATTTAGACTAACATAATAAAATACTTTATTTTTAGAAACAAAAGGGTTAGTTCCAAAGTTTTTTGGATTTAGAGAAATCGACCTTCTAAGATCACTTTTGATTAACTTATTTGTGACCTAAGGACAGTTTCATAGTCAGACTTAGTACGCCTCAAGTGTGACGCTATACTAAATACAGAATGTGACCCCTCTCCGCCATCATCACTCGGAAATAAGTGTCAGGGATGGTAACGAAAGTTATTTTATTCAAGTAACAAACATATACAACTCGATGAGATGAGTGAGACAGCTCATAGCGTTAGATGCTGAGAATCAGTTTGAAATAAACATGCTTTAATTTCCACACATGGGTTTTATGGACCATAGAAAGTAATTAAAGTATAAAACGGCATCATACAATATGAGAGAAGTAATGAAAGGTAAGTTCCTATGTGACAAGTTGGTAACACTACCTCGCACCAGTCATAACTACAGATAATCAACATTTAATACTTGCAATACACTGACTCTAGCCCATAAATGGCGGTTCAAAACACATGATATAATATATTGTAAATTGACCTTGATGACAATCTCTGTTTGATATTCTTAGCCCTGTCATAATTGTAATTTACAGGTAAATCAAAGATCATAGGCATTAATAACTAATCAGGGATACAATCTTATAAATACAAATTAATTATCTAATTGCCCTTTTTGGCCACTGTCAATTAGTTTAAACAATAACATTATGGCTCCCTTAAATAATCATCCTCCCAACTGAACGGGACTATATTTGAAATCATCCGCCAAAACATCGATCTTTAATTTGGATTATGATGCCACCAAACAGCTCGCTCAAACATTTAATTATCAAAGCCAAGTCTACAGTAAAATCTTGCCGAGTTGCGGCTCCATCTTTAACTAACAAACAAACAAACTTTAAACATTACCAACAATATCAAAGAATTTCCTTATAAATAACAAGATGATTTTAATCCTACAAAATATTAAAATAAGTAGAGCTGACTAACAACACTATCAGTTAATAACTGTCCCAAATGGCCAGTACCCAAAGGGTAAAAAACATCCGTTAGGCGGATAAGCTGAAATTTCAAGTATAAAAAAGACCAAATGTCTCCTAAAGAGATCATAATGCAAAGATAGGACATACGATTTAAACTAACCATGCAAAGAATTGAAATATTTCCATGGCTTTAAGAGCCCAAATATACTAAGTCCATCAAATGTAAATTCCATGTTAATCAATAAGTTTAGATATTATAAGTCCAGAAACGATAATTTTGAATAAAGTAAAAATAGTAAGTCCAAAGGGAATTTAGAATACTCTTAACATTAATCAACTTATGACAATGTTGCTCACCTTGAAGCCAGTATGTAATATGTGACTACATCACAAAATCCTACCATTATACATCCTATAAATATACCGCATGTTCTCAAAGCGCGGGAACAATAGAAGGGAGAGAGGGTTAAGTGCTAGAATGCGTCTAGAACATACTGGGACATACCACACCTCTCCAGGCGCATGTGGAAGTAAGTTATAGAGTTTGCCAAACACAGCCGATAGAGATCGCAGTGCGTTTGTGCATATCGTTTTTCTTTGGGCGCGGCTCGGTACTCACGACGGGAAATGAACCACGGGCCTCGATTCAGTCGAGTATTAAACAGTGCTATGATGTGGCGTAGGGTCGAGGTCTTGCCGAACCGAGTCAACCGGGGCCAGGGGTGGTGAGTCAAACAACTTCTAATTGTTTACTTGTTGTAATGAGGTTACAAGGATAACACCCATCTAAACTTGAATAGAAAAGGTCCGTTTCATATATGCGACTGACCCATTCCATTCTGGTCTAGGTAGGTGTCATCTTGTACTCAGTATAGCACCACACACGGGGCGTACTAATTCTGATTATAAACAAGTTAAATTTTGTGTGTATAATTTGAGCCTAGACTTAAGTTAAAAGTAGTCAATTTTAGTTTCTAGTAGATTAAGTTTCCCTTGTTTTATTATTATTATTATTATTAGTAGTAGTAGTAGTAGTAGTAGTATTTATCACCGCATCTTGCTACCCATTCGGGTTATAAGCTTTTCCCTTGTTAAAAGAAGTATTGTGTTAAAAGTGAGCCTGATTGTACTTTAATAATATTTTTCCGGTTTTCACTTTATTTGTGTTTTTGTCATCCCTTTGGAGTAACTTCTTTGTCAATGATTGTTTTAGGCAACCTTTTATT
The DNA here is from genome assembly GCA_901482245.1 of Timema douglasi. NCBI lineage: Eukaryota > Metazoa > Arthropoda > Insecta > Phasmatodea > Timematidae > Timema > Timema douglasi. Next base: position 22,504 of record CABEEJ010003524.1, on the reverse strand, counting down.
TGGAACCTGACCTCGGTTTACTAACTCCTGATGGGGAACATTCTCAAGACAGAAAGAAATCTAAAGATCGTGAACGGAGGAAAAGTATAATCCAAGCCGTTTCAGACTTCTTTCACAAAAAAAAAGATTCGCCGGGTAGCTCTTCGCCACCAAAGAACTCTGCCACAAGTGGCCACGCTACCAAAGATAAATTCTCCAGGTTTAAGTTTACAAAAGGAAAAGATAAAGGAAAGGTAAGTTTAAAAAAAAAGTTTTTATCCAACTATAAAATATAATTTATTAGCCCTTTCACTGCTAAATTAGGAAAGTACCTATATATGTGTATGTTATGAATTAGGAAAATCTTTAAACTGAGGTAGTTTTTTGCTTAATTGTCACCTATTTTAATAGTTATAAACGTTCTCCTAAGCCTAAATTATGTAAATTGAAAATATATTTATACGAATAACCGAAAGAATTAATAAATAACTCAACTACTAGTTTAAACAAAACAACACAAAGAAAAGACGACCGAAAATGTATTACATAGTAAACCGTTGTGTGATCGGCTATGAATATTGATTTATCATTTCGATGAAAAATGTATATAATAACACAGTACATACTTCGTAATAGTCCCAAAGTGAAGCTAATAGATGCAATTGGCAACACAGACAGTTAGAGAGCCGTACGTTTATAAACGACTGCAGCGGTTAAAGTGTTAATAAAGTCTGTTCACTTCTAATGATCACAAAAATAATGTAGGTATCAAAGCACTTCATTATAATTTAAATGATATCCCTCCTCAGTAGCTACATGTTTTTGCAACTTAGGAAATGGTTAATATATTTTAATAGTCAAAAATGGTAAAATACATTGAACGTTCCTTAACAACGAAATATATAAATGATATTAAACTCTATTTGAGGTAAATATACAAAGTTTTATCAATTGGTCTTAATTAAATGGCTAAACATTGTATACATCATATATACATAGAGCATTTATAAAACAATATAACGTATGTAAAGTCTGTTCACGGTAGGAATTGTTTTCTGAAAGGCCTTTTTCCCTACCAGAAATCTATTATATAGTAGGATATTGGTAGGAAAAGGGACCTTTCAGAGAGTAATTCTTACCATGAATGGAGTATACCCTCCATTAAATCTGTAAGGTTTAAAACTTACCTTGCCAGTTTCCACTCTGGCATAGCTTATAACTTATAAGGTAAGGCCATAGTGGCGTCGAGAAATTATTGCTTCCTTTTAGGTTAAATGAAGGGTATTTTAAGTTTTGAATTTGATTTTAATATGATAGTAAAATTACTATTGTTTTCTTAGAATAGTAAAGTTTGTAATTTTAAACAACTTTATTAGGATATAGTAAAAGTAATCATCACCTAATGGCTTACAAATGTAAAATAAGACAGTGTAGAAACACTGTACAGTGATGTAAAATAAGTGATAGTGAAGGAAGCCAACCGGAAAGGATGGTTAGGTTAATATCTTTCTTTGTATTTTATATGTCTCTCTTTATATGGAAATGGAATAATTCCTAAAATTAAAACGATGTGTAGCTGTGGAGGTGTGAAGAAGTGGGGACATGTTAAAAGTGTAAGAAGAAATAAAAAAGAGAAGTGTTTGTTCCTATCTACAATGGCCCCATGGCTTCTTTGGTGCTGACTGACAGCTCACAGCTGACGGCTTTGAAAAGTTACCAAACCAAATATTGTATCCCTACGCCGAACCATATGATCTGCAAAAACATGTGTTTAGCAGCTGTCCCTTCTGACAATCAAAATTTAACTACATACCTAAATTTTGACTGTCAGAAGTCAGCTGTGAGCTGTCAGTCAGCACCAAAGAAGCCATGGGGCTACTGTAAGCCTAACCTAACTATCCTTTCAGGTTGGATTCCTACACTATCATCTACATGTAGAGTACTAGACAATTTGAAGCTTTGTAAATCAACCAATACATTTAAAGTAGCTAACACACTTTTGCATTCAAAATAAGACTTTTGAGATTGTCTTTTTAACCCAGGATTTTTGCCCCTCCCCAAAAATAAATGATAACTGGTGAAATAAAATAAGGTGAATATTATTGATTTTTGTCTTTTTCCAGTCTTCTTGTAGCTCACAATCGGATGATTCTGATGTAAGCATAAAAACTTATTAGCAAATCCCGGGCAAATCGCATGAGAGTTAGATTATTTCCCACACAATGGTAATTTACTTCTTTCTTTCTTCGTTGGTTTGATGTTGATGTTGTGATTGTGTGATAGTTAATATAGTATTGTTTTAATCACATCTGCTTCAGGGGAATATTATTTGCATTTTTTTTTTTAAATATAGCTTTGGCTGCTCAAGACTTGTTTTTGTTTTTTTATCATTTGGTTTTCAATTTCATCTATCTCTAGTTATTATTTTATTTATCTTTCTCTTGTCTGTTGTCTGCAATGATTTATTGTGTTGCTTAATGTTTGAATGTGATTTTTATGAACTTTGATATATCTTTATTTTTATTTGCAATACAATGCTCATTTTAACAGAAATTATTATCATATCTCTAGTGTAGAATTTAAATACTTGCGTCACAAACGATGGAGACCAACTTATTACTGAACATAAATTGAACTTGTGCCTTTATGTAAAAATTTGTTTATTTATATGAAGTACAGTAATTCCTGCTGTAACGTTGCCCAGCACAACATTGTTTGGTCACAACGTTGTAAATAGCAGGGTGTCTACCATCCGGGGAAAAATAAATTAGCCGGGAATTTGAAGTGATCGGGGAAAAATGGGAATAAGTCAGGAATTTGGTAAATCACAATAAAAATCTGGAAAAATGATATTTTACTAAAAATATGAAATACAATAATCATTAAATCAGTCAATTATGTCATTTTTTTGTTTGTAGCTGTGTAATATATTTTTAATTCCTAGTAAACAATTTTAATACGAATTTTAAAACTTATATTATTCATAAAAAAGATTAATAGAAAAAGGGAGAGGAGAGGGTGAAAAGTGTATGATATACTTTTTTAGTCAGGAATTTTAGGAAATGATCAGGGTAAATCAGGGAGAAGGTCGGGAATTTCATTGGTCAAGTTGAATAGACACCATGTAATAGCCTGTAATCCACTTCTCCTTTTTTTTAAGTCGATTGAATCGTGCGCTAAGTTTGAATTGTGTGCTAACTATCTGATTATTATCCCCACGGTGTGTGATGAGTCATGCAAGCCACCGTTCAAGGCATTCCTCCCCCACCTCCTTCAAACCCCTATTTGTCATTCACTCTATACAATGTCGTGTTGGTCACATCACAACGTTCTGCAACCCCCTTCTATAATTGTTGACCATGGAGTTGTAAATATAAAAAAAAGACCTACCGAACCATCGAGACTGCTACTTTAAAGTATTGTTAGATTAGAGGTCGCAGCAGCTATGTGAAACTAAATTACCTTACCACCATTTTAACCCCGGACTTAACAGATCTTTCTTGATCTATAAATATTTTAGTTCTAGCTAGACAACCAGAACTGATGCATGGATCATATAACCATATCCAGGAAAATATTTTGTGATAGGGCTAAGAAAATATCTTCATTATTGTGCAAGGAGTAGCTCAAATTTTAAGTGGATATAAAACGTTATTTGCATGTGTGTTACGGAATGTAGTGTGTTAGTATTCTCGGATAGTGGCAGATTTTCACCTTTTATATCATTTATAAGAAGCCGGTAGATACAGCTATAACCTGATTTTGGTTGTAAGAACAGTAGAGAAAATTCAAACGCATTTCTTTGCGACCAACATTGATAAAATTTTACTACACTATTTATGTTATTTTAAAGGTATTGATAATATCTATCAAAATTAATGGCTGCAATTAACATGACTTGATGCACAGATATGTTAAATTGTTTTAGTAACTTTAGTAACTAACTTTTACTGTTATTCCTACCAAAATCATGCTATAATTTTGTGCTATATAATCAAATTCACCATTTTAATTTCTCAGATTGAAATTAAACCTTAATCTAAAACTAATGTGAGACAATAAAATACAATATCTTTGTATATAAGAAAACCCAAAGTTAAGAACTGAGCACACTGTTTCGAACACACGCTTCACTTCTCTCGACATCTTGAAATATTGGGTTGCATAACGACTCTACATATTTTCTCATCAAGCTTAAATCACCCTGTTTTAAACGTCAATTAAAAGACTTTACACAGTATATTGAAGAAAAAAACTTATTACTTTATGCTTCAATCTATTTTGTTTTGAAAAAAATGGGTATTTCTTCTGAGAAACCTGAAAAACAAAGGTAATTTAGTTGTAAAAAAAATCATGGCAGCCCTGTTTCATTACTCTAGCTATGTAGCTATTATAAAATCTGATTTCTTCTGAAAATTTATGCTCTTTTGTATTTTAATGTTCTATTTTAAGAATAACGTTCACACAGTTTTTTAAGGCATGTAAATACCAACTAAGTACTAATATTTACAGTTTGTTTCTGAATACAATTTTGGCCCGTGGAAACATTTCTTCCTGTCGAGGCCAAAAAGTTTGTTCATATATTATTAAGTATCAATTATTTAAAAGTTTTTCATGCTGTAAAATAGATTATTTGTATTTTGTTAGCGAAGTTTTGATGATATAACATCAGCATTCCCCTCCATAAATTAGTTTGAACAGATTTAGATTTCTGCATATCTACACTAATAATATAAAGAGGAAAGATTTGATTTTTTGTTTGTAATGGATAAACTCAAAAACTACTAGACCGATTTTAAAAATTCTTTCGCCAATATAAAGCTACATTATCAGCGAGTTACATAGGCTATATTTTATTTTGAAAATTTAATTTATTCCTCATAAAAATGTTGATAGTCACGAGGGGGGGGGGNGTAGTTCTTTTATAAAAAAATAATAATTGTAAGTTAGTTAATCTATCATGAATATTTCAGATATACTACTACAAATTTAATTAATGCTTATTATAAACATTTCTAAAAGACTTAAAGCCGTATTTAATCCATATTTGGGGGTAGCTAACCTTGATTCATCCAAAATTTCTTGTTATATTTTATTTCACAGGCAGAAGATGCTTGACCCCCAAACTAGACTATATATATACAGGCCTGATGGTTAAAGCTCTATATTTGTGAGCAAATTTATACTACAGTCAACTCTCGATTCTACGACCTTTCACGGTTCCCTGGAAAAGGGTCGTTATTGGAATTTTAACAGATTTTGTTCCATCCCTGACCTTCATACGAAAAAATTGCATTTTTTAGACAATACGTGAAAAAGTAAATAAAATAAAACCTACCTATTTCTTGAAGAAGGTACTCCTTTCACTCATTTCGTCAAAATTATAAGTTCGTATCAAATAAAAAAAATAGCGTGGGTCATCAAAAATCGTTCACAAAATCCAACCAAAAACGTAACCAAATCAAAATAACAATGTTAAACAATAGCATGGGTCTTCAAAAATTGTTCACAAAATTAAACCAAAATAGTAACCAAATCGAGAATCGAAATAACAATGGCAAAAGCAAGCCTGGCGCGTGATGTAGCGGCAGTCGCGCGCGGGGAAACATTGTCTTGCTTGTGGGAGGAGGTGGACAGAGTCAAGTTATATTGGCTGGCATTGATGAGGTGGTGTCTTTTTTTATACCTGACCCACCCCAGTTACTAGTAATACAGCGTTCACAAAGATAATTGCAACGCAGCGACCTAAATAAATGCAACAAACACATTTTACAGCCGATTTCCTTAAACTTTTCAACCTTTTTTCCCACATTTTTTCACGGTTCCTCAAAAAAGGGTCGTTACTTCGAGAGGGACGCTATTCCCGGGGTCGTGAAATCGAGAGTTGACTGTAGTTCATTTCATGTTTTATTTGAGTCAATATATTTTTAAAGAAAACTAAATTTCTTTTTTTTAAATGTGTGTGCATTTTTTTATCTATTTTTTTCCCGCCCATTTGAGAAATTTATTTTTTAGGAAATGTTTACACAAAACATAACAAAATAAATGAGTCCTTTAGTTGTTGGATTATATGATACTAAAATATCTAATTCCAAGAAAACATTTTAATTTTACAGCCGGACTCCCCCCCCCCTCCACCCCCTTATAATACCTGGTTAATTCGGAGCTGTGAAGGGACCACTAGAAAAAAATTGAATTTTAGCTGGAAAAACAAATTATTTAAAGCATCGCTTCAGTGAAGTAAAACACAATAGTATATTTGTATAATTTAATTCTTAGATTTTCCATAACAATATGTACAGAAAGAAAAATATATATACAGTTGCTTTAAAAATTTATAAACTCGATAGTTTTTTTGGGAATTAATACTCTTGAGTTGTAGTAAACTCTTGTAGTTTATTCAACTCCTGGAGAATAGAGGAGCTTACATTGTACCTCAAAAACCCGTCTCAACTCTCCTCTGTGGTCCATGGCCTGTGTAGATGTTGGGATCGGCTTCTCTGGAAGCTTTGTCTGTTCCCCTTCTTCATCTGAAGATGCATTGTCATTTCTATGGTTCATAACATCTGTCAGTTCGCCGCGAACTGGTTAGCTCTCGTCCAAGTTCACAAAAATCCTCATAAGAAACACCTTTGTCGTGTCCAACACCTTCCCAATTGTCCACAGTGTGCACGATCTCCTCAACAACCTTCATTTTGCTCTTCACCATTGTTGTGGAAGAACCTCTCCTTTTCGAAAGCAGTTGGTCCCACACACTGTTGCACATTCGAGAAGCTTGGAGACTGCCAGTTTAAGCACCTGAGAGATTTCAGGCCTTATTTTTAATTTTATTCTTCAATGTAATTTTACTTCGAATTAAACAAAATAAGTTTGAATTACGTTGCATTACATGTGATTATTTTTTTTCAACATTGTTTCGATAGACGGTTCAAGGGATTATGGGAAAAGTCCAAATTAAACACGAATTTGAATTATCCAAGTTCGACTGTATTATTAAATATTTTAGAATTTAAACCACACAACATAATGCTTCTCAGCGTTATGAACTAGTGTAGATTTGGAGTGTCATCTCCCAACAAACAAGCTGACTAACTATTTACCTTTGTTAATCCTTTTATGTAAATGCAGCAAGAAAAATCATCATCAACAAAAGAACACCTTTTCCTGCAAAGTAAGGACACCAGTGGACCAAGTAGCAGGAGGCCCCAGTTTGCCGATGATCTGGTCCCACCCCCCATCCCTCCACCCCCAGCCAACTATCAGGGCAGTAACGGTCCAACACACAGGATGTCAGGTCAGTCAAACTTCCTCCCATCTTTACTATATTTTAAGCTCCGTCACTATTCATTCGTCAAAGTATGATTGTTGCAGTGGAAATGTAATGATTAAGATTTCAATTTTGATATTAATAGCTTAATAAATTTCAAGATCATTTCTATGTTTATCTAATATGAGATGTATAGAATACTAGACTGATTTTGTTCATAGTTTATATTTATACGTTAACTTATATTTTTTCCTTGAAAAAAAAAAGGAAAAATGGCACCAAACCGTTATTTAAAACTAAACATTAAAAAAAGGATGGAAGCTCAAGGCCTACACACTTATCTGAAAACCGTAGGCCTCAAAGTTCACATTTAAAAACGCAACAAAACAGATAATTATGAAATTTTTGGGGTACATCAGTTAACTTTTCCAGTAGAAGAGAGTAAAACCACACTGGGCTAAATAGCAGTCAGCCGTAGTCCAATTGGGGTTTTACTATCTTCTGTTGAAGAAGGGGTCTGATGCACCCTGAAAATTACATAATTGCGTGTTTTGTTGTGTTTTAATTGTGAACTTTGAGGCCTACAGTTTTCTGGTAAGTGTGTGGGCCTTGCTCTTCTATCCCCCTTTTAATGTTCAATTCTAAATCGGTCTTGGTCATTTCTAAAATTATAACATATAACTTAGTATAACATTGTCTTCAAAGCATTTTGGCGATATATATTTTCTTTTTGATTTTTCCGACCAAATTTGTTTAACACGTAGCTAATAGATGTTACTATTAACTGAATCTCATAAGTACCATAACCTAACATAACCTAACATCCCATTGAAACCCATCAGACTTTGAAGTGCATTTGCTTCTGCAGCTTATTGTGTGCTAGCTACACTAGGAATATTATTTATTTTTATATATTTATGTTGCTTCACTTCTGCTAAAATTGTTTAGCCGGTATTTTTATGTTATAAAAAAAAATTAACATATAAACTTGAACTAAACAATTTTAGACACTAGGGTCCTTAAAAAAAGTTTTATATTTGTTTTGGAGTTAATTTTTTCTCTGCATTTGTTATTTGAATGGTATATATGTGAGCATGTATATGTATGTGGTCTCTCTCGAAATGTTACTTTATTTGTGTTTCTCTTCACTTAGATATATATACTAGTCATATTTTTGTCCCGTTTTGGACTTTTAGTGTAGACTCTCTAAGAGTAAAGTGGGTGGCAGTCTTTTCGGGTACATGTTACATTTGTAGTAGGGCTAAGTGTGTTTGTCCATGTAGAGGAAAGCTTATCCGACGCTGAAGAAGACTCCAAAGCCACCACTTTTTCCACGTCCACGCACGAAGGCGCTGTCAGTACTACCAAAAGGAAGCAGTCGAGAATAAATCTCCGCATAGCTCGACAAGCCCAGCTCAAGAGGTAAGCCATTATTTGTAAAAGGTAAATTTTTACTGAAAATTTAAAAGCTTAAATATATATATAACCCATTGATAAATAAACTTTTTTAACTAAAAAAAAACTTTCCAATATTATTTATTATAAGTTGAAAAATATATTGTTGATAATGTTAGGATAGTTGCTTCAGTGGCCGCATGGTATTAGGTGTCTCTCTCGCGTTAGACTGTCCTGCTTATGATGGAGAGATCAGGGTTCGAATCCCTGTCGGGTTTACTGAGGGTGTATTTTCCTAAATGTTTTCCCACTCTCCTTCCACGCAAATGTGGGGCAGATTACCTTTAAAATTGCTTCCTTCCTCATCCCTACTCCTTTAGAGTAACTATCGTATATGAGCATAACATGAACAGGTATTAGGATGTGATAAAAAATTAAATATATAAATGTATTGTTTTATGATTCATTCTTTTATCAGACAATACTAGTTTAATCGTGTTGAGCCAATCAAAAATAAATAACCAGTTTAATAATGAAATTAGTAGAGATTAAGTGATCACCTCATCTTGCTAAGGTTCTGAAGGACGGGGAGATCGAGGTTCGAATCTCGGCAGGTTGAACTGTGAGTGGTTTTTCCTAAATGGTTTCCCATTCTCCCTCCACGTAAATGCGGGTTCACTTGCTTTAATTCAACCTTACTAATTCCTAACCCATTAGCATAATTAGTACTTAAAGCGTATAACTCAAATGAGTAGTAAGACGCGGTGCTAAATAATAATAATAATAATAATAATACATTGGAATGATTGATGCATCTGTCTAATCATTAGAGATATTTTGAGTTCGGAAGTCTTGTCTTTCACCCATTCCATTCTTTTCGAAGTCTACCGCTACATCTAAATGCCCTGGATTTCATACCCAAAAAGGCAGAAAATTTATTTTAAACACAACATGTTTATTAAATGTATACTAACAGCAATTGTAACGACAATCAACCACTCAAAACTTGCTTGACCAGAAATGTGTGGTATTATTCATCACCGACTCAATTGAAAATATGTATTATCTTTATGAAGACATAATATTGTACATTTTACAATATAAAAGCTGAATAAAAAAACTGAAAAATACCTGGAAAGCAACTACTGACCAATAATATAGTTGTGGACTTAAAAATAAACCACAACAATTCTCTTGGGAATGGTCGTATCGCGCCGATATCTTAAGCGCACCATTTCAACTTTTGGTGATATTTAATAGACAACTGCGTTAAAATTCAAATGTGACTAGATGTCGCAAAAAAATAAATAGGTGGCTTGAAATATTGCATCTTTCGGCAATAACAATACAGGAAGATTAAACATACTAACTGAAAATGTAATATTTAACCTGAAAAAGTGAAGATATTTTCAAACCCTATTTGACTTTAATTTTTAATTCATTTATTTTCTTATTGTAAGTGTATTAATTTTAGAGCCGCCACTTACTACTCTCATATTATACGCTTATGGTTTTAGTGACTAGGAAGGCTATATTTAGTGGAAGTGTGTCCACATTTGTGTGGGGGAAGAGTAAAACCATTTTGGAAGAAAAGAAACCTCAGTACACTTGACTGGGAGTCGAACCTCGATCATTCCGTCATTGACATTCTAGTCTACTGCAAGAGTAGCGTGTTAGACCACATTGCCACCGAAGCGGGCATTATTTTTATTAATAACTTGGTAAAATAGATAAATTATATTTTAAGTTCGGGTGCAAAATAGAGCCCAACGCTTTTTTTATTCTTTTAATTCTTGTGCGTTGATATTTCAATATATGCCATTTAATTAATAAGTTTATTTTATTTCAAGGCTGCGGATGGCGCAGGAAATTCAGCGCCAACTGGAGGAGGTGGAAGTAAAGCAGCGTGAATTGGAACAAAGGGGTGTCAGTGTGGAAAAGGCCTTGCGAGGAGAGGGAGCAGGTATATCTTTGGACCACACTCTAGATAAATACGACTCTTTGGGTCAATTGGTCACTCAAGGGGGGCCATAACTCTTAGGTCTTGGAACCATATTGAGATTATCATATCATAAAAGCGTTACATCACATTATATGCTGGTGGAGAGAGGTATGTGTGAGGAAGGTTAGCTATATTAATAAAATAAGTAAAATGTTTTTTAAATGTACACAGCATCATCTTATTTTACATATGAATCTCTAATGTGACTCTTAAAAACATGGTAAAAGCACACGGTCATTTTATTATATTAAAAATAAGTTGCTCTACAAAAGAGTAGCTATATGTTAACATAATAAAACTTATTCCAATTCAAAATTTAAAGATTTTTTTTTCTCTTTTTTTCAGATCTTTAATACCCCTTTTAATCTTTAATAATCCCTAGTTTTAACAACAACATAAAAATCATCCACATCATACAGTTTCCTTCCACTGGCAGGGTCTGTCTCGAACATAAGCCTCTCCTTCCATCACCTTTCTTCCTCCACTCCGCCTGTCCCTGGGTCTTCCTCTCGGTCTCCTCGCCACCTCCTTGGAATACTCTCCTCTTTCATCCTCTTCACATGTCCATACTTCCTCAATATCGCCTGCTCTCTCCTATCCTGCAAGGGTTCTTATTCTTTCCTTCATCACCCAGGTTTCTGATGTATACTTCAATATTGGGACATACAGGGTTACCATTCGGGAAATATGAAATACAATAATCATTAAATCAGTAAAGTATAATGTTATTCAAATTATCGGGGTTTTATCTTGTTTGTAGCTGTGTAATATATTTTTAATTCTCAGTAAACACTGTTAATACAAAAAAAAATTTAAATGTTTATTTAAATTTTAAAACTTACTATTATTCATAAGAAAAGATTAATACAAAAACTAGGGCGGGGGCGAGTTAGAAGGATGTGACATACTTTTTATTCAGGAATTTTAGGAAATGATAAGAGGAAACCATTGAAAAGTGTCGGGGATTTCATCAGTCAAGTTGAGTAGACACCATGTACATTGTACACCCTGTACGTGACTTCCGCAGCACTGCTCTACTCCGGGTCAGACTTCTGACGCTTTTATGCAAGACCTCCACTTGCCTCTCTCTCTCTCTCATTTCCTTCTCTTTCCTCTATCAAACTTCCCAAGTACTTCAAGCTCTCCTCCTAACCTAAAAATAGGAACCATTAAATTCAATTTGAATTGCACCAGTAACAAAGACCGTATTTTCAATTTGTGGAAAGTAAAAGGTTGTCTCTTATGATGCAGATTTGGGTGAGCACATGGATGAGAGTGAGTTGTTGCGAGAGTGGTTTGATCTCATGCAAGAGCGTAGCGATGTGCATCGCTACGAGCGGGAGTTGATGGTGCGGGCTCAAGAGATGGAGTTGGAGGATAGGCATGCTCGACTCCAACAAGAACTCAGGGATAGGATGAGTGTCGATGGTGTGTAACCTCTTAACCATAACAAGCCTTTTTAAATAATCGCATTATTTCATGACAAACATTAAATCAGATAAATATTAGTAGTTTTGAATTTTCCAGCTAAGTTCTTATTTTTATCTTTATCTCTCTCGTTTTTTTTTTTTTAGACTCGAATAAGTCAAGAGATGATGTTGCTAAGGAAGGACAGATACTGAAAGAAATGTTGGAGATAGTGGAGCGCAGAGACGCTCTCATCCTTCTTCTGGAGAAAGACCGACAAAGGTGCGGCGTCAGGAGGCCCATTCTGGGGCGGCTGCATCACTTCCCGTCACGAGCCACCAACAACTGCGCCATAGTAGTCGTATTTGTCCTGCTGGCGTGGACTCTGTCCTATGTTGTAGTTGGCTCGCTCCTCTAAACTTGCATGCCTCTGGTCTCGGTCTGTCTGCCTGTCTGTCTGTCCACTCATTAACTTTAATACCTGGTTCCTTTTAGCAGATGTGGCAACTTTTCGCCGTGAAACCGTTTCTTAACCCAAAATGTTAGACTTAACCTCAATAGTCCAAAATTTCGGATAATCCGAACACACTTTCTGAAAAACTGAGGGGGGAAATTAAGTCAAATGAAATATATTTTATTGTTTAAAAAGCTCAAATTTAAAATATAAATGGTAATAAACGGTGATATCTGATAATAAATGTTATAGTCAACAGAATATATTTCCCTGTAACAACAAATAATTAAACAGTGTATAGATTATTTTAAATAATTAATAATTTACTACTTGTATTTGTAATTAGCCCTCGGTCAGTTTCACTTTGTCCATAAGAATGCGAAAGTAGTTAATAATGTAACATGTGTAATTGATTAACTCAAGACGATAGAACATTTGTTGTTATAAAAGTTTATTGAATTTTACTGAAGTATAATACAAATTATTATACTTTGTAAATAATTTTATTTTTGGTCATCAGAAACTAAATTCCATCTATTTAAATGTTATAAATAGCAAATATTTATTTTCCTATTTTTTTATATACGTGTTCATCCGTAAACTTTGCTACCTTCAGTTAATGCCCGTTTGGAGTTAATGATGGGCAAATAGTGGTGTAAGGTTTATCGTGGTGGTGGTGGTGGTTGAATGTGTTTATGTTTTTACAGTTGAAAAAGTAGTTTGCATTATAATGTTGCCTGTTTGTTGCTGTAAAACTGCTCTCTTTGCATAAACAATTAATCATGTGTGTTAGATAATATTAATTGGTAAAAAAAAATGTAATTTCATGTTTTTTTGTTTTTTCCTTATTTTATAGCATTTCATATGACACTCTTTTAAGTTGGTGATAATTAACAAAAATAACCAAAATGTATTCACAAATTTCTTAAATCAATATTCACCTTTGTAATTCTTTTCAAGACGGCATTTCTCGAATTGCTAAATGTTTTTTTTTTTTTGAGAATATGAAAATGTAAATTTGAATATATTTATTGCGTATTATTATATGTATGTGTGTGTGGTGTTTGGGCATCACTAATAATGTCAGCCTAAAAGCCACTACAACTAAGGTCATTGTTGTCAGTTGTCACAACACATGTCACATTATGACAATCTGCTTAGTCAAACAGTTGAATCGGCATGGTTTTGATGTTGAGTGGCATGCACAGCAAACACTATTCATTAGGTAAGCTCTTAGTACTCTCACATTTTTTATTACCACGCACCGCCACTGCTAAGCATGAACAAACTCTTGATACAAACATTTGCACAATTTTGTCTAGTATGTTTGAGGAACTTTTATGAATTACTATTATTATTATTATTTTACAAATATGGTAGTCTCTCAATGTTAAGTGAGACAAGGCTCATTTCAAAGTAACAAAATCTTAGACCTCTAGGCTGGAATGTGCAAATTTTTCCCCTCGAACCAAATTAACTTTATGGGCTCATTCAACTCTTAACCAATCTCATATTCATGGGGGAAAAAAAGAGGTAACCAGTCCCACATTTATGAACAAAAGAGCTTAAAAAAATTATTTTTATGTATTTTGGTCAAAAATAGGTGTTTTTTTTTTTAAATTTTGCCTGCTGCTATCTGGCCAAACATTCTCATACCGTACACAGCCCATTAGTATCCCCACTGAGACAAAAGAAAAAGTTGCTTTGCCTAGACCAAGGGTCCAGGTATGTTTTCTGAGCCCAACACAGTCTCACTTTATAGCTACACATGGGTCGGTGACCTGGCGGTCTAGGGGTAAGGTGTCAGACTTCTATACTGGCGGCCGGGGTTCAATCCTCAGTCCCGGTACAGATTTATCTGATTACCAAACCCTTCCTTCACCTCTGACAAGACATCTTGTGTAAGACATCTTGTGAATGTGGGGAATGCCAGGCCTCCACCGTGGTTAGGATCCCACGTTAAACTGTAGGTCCTCCATTTCATCTCACTATCACCCTACCATTACACATTAGCGTAAGTGCGTATAAGCCGCGCGGGTAGTAAGACGCGGTGATGACAATAATAATAATAATAATATAGCTACACCCATATGAATATGATCCTCTGGGTTGTAGGAAAGTTTGGAAACAAATTATGTTGCGTGGTCCATACAGGAAGTTCCCTTGCTAAGGACTGCAGTGGTGCTCATCCTGTTGAAGTGTAAAAATTACCTAACATATATTTTTAAAGTAGACCTACATAATATAATATTTATTTCATAAATATAAATATAAACATAAATATTTAACCCTAGAATTTAAAAAAATATATCAACTGTCTGTTTTTTACCAGATGACAATCGTTTTTTTTCTCACATAACTTTGCACTTTTCACCTCTTAAGATTCGTTTTTTAATTTCCATTGACAAAGAGTTGTCTTAAATGTAACGTCAAGTTTTCCACATCCTATTAAAGTTGTTGCTTCTCTCAGATTGGTGTTATGTAAAAGGATGTGTTCTATACGCATCCCTGTCTTAGATTACACACAACTACAACAACCCTTGTACGCCGATACCTTGATTTTCGCCGCCTCAAGTTTCATATCTTCACTCATTTGTCAGGTTTCATAACATTGTTTCCATATTTTGTCTCTTGCTTCGCTCTCTAGTTGCATTTCGCCACCATCGCGTGCCATCTTGTTTCTTTCATCATTCAGTCCTCTGGGTTTTTTTTATTAATTGTTCGTATTGAATATCTTATATTCGTGATTAAACATATTAATAATACTTATTTTTGTGATTAAAATAACCCAACTATATATACTTAATGTAGTCGAAAGCTAAATAAAGTGTACTCTGGTCCTTAACCAGTCGAAAGAGCGAGGTATTGCTGTAATAGTATTAATCTTAATACACTTTTAAACTAATACTTGGTAGTACATGTACAAAGCGTACATGAGATAGTAGAGGAAGCAAGAGTGAGATGGTATGAGGATAGAAAAAGAGAGGATGCCAAAGAAAATGATGAAAATGGAGTATGAAGGTCACAAAGGAGGCCGAGAAAGAGATGGCAAGAGCAGATAACAAAAGGTGTGGAAGTGAAAGGAGGATAATGGTAATGGAGTTTTTTTATATGACTAGTATCTGCAGACAAGCTAAAATTTGGTTTAAAAAAGATCCTTTTTTTTTTTAACATGTTTTGCTCAACTTTGGTGCTAAACTTCTTAAATTAACTCACCCTATTTTCTTGGCTTAACCTAAGCTAGTACAAATAAAATCACGCTATTGTTTAGTTTCCAGCCTAACCTTACAATAAACTTAGTTTTGGCTATGAAGTTTCGTAACATACTACATCTTATAAAAATAAATTACATGCTGAAAGAGTGATTTTGCATCTCTTATATTTTACAAAATAGTAATTTAACTTAATATGTTTATTTAACCAAACAAAGCAGATTTTTGTTTATTATTATTAAACTGAACTTTTTTTAATCTTTATATAGCCATATTGGTTTTGTTTGGTTATTTTTGACATAATTGTATCAAAAACTGGTGAAATCTCTTCAAACGTGAAAGTACATTTTATATTATGATTTTTTAAATAAACTTGAATGCAAAATTTTATAAAAGAGATGTTAATTTAATATGGTAATTCATGAGTATTGAACTTAGTAGCATGCAAATATGAAATAAATATCTTAAAAGTTTCCGACTGTGTTGATTTGCTGTCTTTTTTTATTAATATTTATTTATTATTTTCACATATAAAATAGTGATAAAATGTGTTCTTTTATTTAAGGTATCAGGAAGAAGATCGCGACCTTGAAGCACAGATGCTTGCCAAAGGCGTTAGACTCACACCATTAAGAAAAGAATCACATGTTTGATTAGTGCTACAGATGTACGCTGGTTTTATTTTCAATCAGATCAGGACTTTGCATTTCACCTTTTCTCAACGTTAAAATGTGTGATAATCACACATCACAAATTGTGATAAGCTCATTTAAGCTTTTGTTTAAGGAAAACCTCTTTCCGTCTAGAGTTAATTGTATTATATTTGGAAGATGATACAGGAATATATTTTCTTTCAAATATAATGAAATATTCTAAAAATGAATGTATGTATTTAATGATATAAAAAAACTAGTCAAATGCAATAAAACTAACTAAACTCGTAAAAATTTTAGGTTGTGTTGACAGTTTATGTGAATATAATGTGTGAGACATTAATTTAAAAGAGGATTTAATTATGTTTTTGACAGATATCAAACTGAAAACTCAACTATTGCCACTAAGTATTTTGTCGTGTGAGCGACTGCCTTATTGTATAAAGACTGTCTCGTAACTATAATCTTGCATTGTACGTGTTGCATTGGGGGTTGCGTCAAGGGGAAGGGAAGTAAAAAAATTCCTTAGTAATCATTTTTTTCTTATGAAATAGGTCAATTTTAATTAGAGTATTATATTTTTGTATTGATAGAAACTAGAAGAAAAATTGTTGTTTTTTGAAGTCGATCTCAAATAAATTTCACGGTTACATAGTTTGTCATATGACTTAAATATTCAATATGCATACCAGTATAAATTTTTTAAATGTAAGCATTCTATTTTTTTTTTACACTTATCATCATTTGTGATCAATTCCAAAACTCATTGGATATTATATTAATTATTACATCATTACATGAAATTCAAAATGATAGCTAGGTTGGATTTTTTTTTACTTCCCTTCCTATAATGTGATGTGGGAGATTTTTTATTTTATTACGTTTTTTATTTATCATTTACATATTTCACGATTGTAGCAGTTAAGAGTTTTTAATAGCTTTTGTATCAATGATAATTGTGTTTTGCATAGAAATATATACATACTTCGTGTTCTTCAATTCTTTCTCATTTTAAAAATTATAATTTAGAAGTGCGTAGGGAAAAATTTACTGCCTGTGTATTGTAATTATTTTTATTGTAGATTTTAAATATTAAACGTCTACTTAAACACATTCATAGTTAACTCAGTCATACTTTGTACAAAAAATATGGAGTCAAATATATCAATTCATCAATTAATTTTATGCCAAAAGAATATGTAAATAATAATAAAATATAGCTTTATTTATGTATGCTTGGCTATTACCATATTTAAAAAAATGTATTATTGCTTTGTAAACAATGTAACATTTTTTATTGTATGTAAAAATAATTTATTGTACATAGTATTGTTTATTGTGAAATTTTTCCGATCATTGGAATATCTATATTATATTATACCTTAGAATTAAACAGGGTACAGAAACTTCACATCACTTCTGGTAGAAAATGAACAATATTGTGATATTTTCTGGAAATTGTTCATTTATTAGTTTAGAAGGACTTAAATTTGTGGATACTCCAATGATCCCATTTAAAGCTAAGTCAGTGTACATAGTAGATTATATCCATTCAGTCGTGTGAAGAATGCAAGTAGTTATCAGTGTGTGACAGCATTGCTGTGATTGGTAGCATTGAGTAATGTTGTAATACAATAATTAATAATTATGTAAAAGGCATGTCTTATGTCTAACAATACATTAACTGTCCAAAAGTTATGTATAAAATAAGAGTTAGCAAATGAAATTTGTTATTGCTGGATTTTTAATTAAATGAGTTATTACCTAATGGCTCGGAAATGTGTAGAAACACTGTACAATAATGTAAAGTAGGTGATAGTGAAGGAAGCCAACCTGAAAGGATAGTTAGGTTAGGAATAAATAGGAACAAACTCACTTTCACAGTTAGGGGGCATTCAAGTTTACGTAAGTACATATTCGCCCACCTTCCGCTCCTTTGTAAGCAAACCCTCATTAATTTATAAATTGCTGGTAATTTTTTTAAGCACTACAACCTACTACTAATTCGATTTATATGCTTGCTAGTGATTATTAGTAAATAGATTAATTATTTTAGTTATAAAAAAACACTCTAAACCATTTTTAATCTGGTAACTAAAGTCCCTTGAATCCACATCTCAACACTTTTTTATTATTAATCATGTGTCCATTTGTGGTGTCGGGGTCATTGCACCATTGTTGTTGTCCGTCTCTTTCTCTTACATAAGCATTGTTTTGACCCCCTCCCACCCTCCCTCGCTTTTCAGCAAAAATAAGCAAAGTTCAAATCTCCTTAAGATGCTTAAGTAATATTTCAACACCCCTTTACAAACTGTTCTTAAATTTTCGAAAATATTCCTTTTTCATATGATGAAAAACATAAAACAAAATTCTTGACATTCTTAATAAATAACTGAAACCTTGCAGGGTTGCCAAATGTTATATATCTTTGTGTTTCATGTGTTATTTATGTATGTGTTTCTTCATATGAAAACAGAATATTTCCAAAAACTTAGAACCAATGTATAACTGCGGAAGTGTGAAGAATAGGAAAGTGTGAAAGTGTGAAAAGAAATGTTTTTGTTCCCATACAGTCCTAACCTAACTATCCTTTCAGGTTGACTTCCTTCACTGTCACCTACTTTACATTATTGTTATTGCTGTATTTGTTAGAAGTAGAAGGGTAATAATTTGTTAAAGTAAAAATAACTTTAAAAGTTTTAGTCACAAAACAAACAAAAAAAAGGTACCAGTGCAATTTTAGTATTCGACTCATTTTTTCTTTTTTTTAGATTGATTGTGTTTTATTATTCTTACAAGTTACTAACTTTATGTTTTGTTTTGATCACATTATAATATTTTGGCAAAAGCTCTATTAACTAGTCCAAAATTGTAACGCATCACATTGTAAATATATATAACTTAATATTAGTCCTGTGCGGGAATGACATTTTGACTTTTGTGAAAGTTTTGGGCCGGAAATAACGATTTTGAGATAGACGGTAAAAAATAAAAATAATTTTTCTATTTAGATAAGTAATATTTTAGATGTCATGTAAATTTAAAAACCTAGGCTTAATGCAATTATTATAAATTGTGTATTTTCAATCAAGCATTTTTGCTATGGATATAAAAGATTGACCAAAAAGGTTATTATATAAGAAAAAACTCAATGGTGAGAATTTTAATACATACTTACACAGTAAAACATCAGAATATTCAAATTAATTTGAATAAATAAAATTAAGCCACATTGTTGGACTACAAAAATAATAGTTTTTTTGCAAATATTACTGTGCCATTCTAAATAACATCTACATATTAGACCTGTCTTTATGCAAGTGTGATGAAGTATTTTGTGCATAATTTGATATTTAAAAGCTACTCTTATCATTATTTTGAACTAAAAATATGTTTTCCCTCTTGAAATCTATTAAGGGATATAGCTAGAGTATGGTGCTTATGTTAATTAATGGCTCACTTCTGTTAAAGGTAAGGTAGCTTTAAAATCAAAAAGACATTAGTTTCGGGTTTCCTTCTATTTAACGAAGATAAGTAAATTAAAATTTGATAAATTGATAATATTTTAATGGAAATTAAATGCAAACATTACATTGATAGTTCTAAAATGTAATTTTTCTATATTTTTCCCCAAAAAATTCAAGTAAACATAATTTTCCTCCCCGAGTTTCAGGAACAACCAATTTCTCAATAAATTTCCAAAGTTCCCGCACAGCGTTAATTAATATGTAGATCCTTGCAGGAAACATGTTTTCATCTTCCCAGCCAAGAAACTTGTGCAGTTTGTTATATTTTCTATTTTGTTTTATTTAGTTTGTTGAATTTTTGTATTTACTTTTATGTAAATTGCAAACAAAGATTTATGATAAAATATGTTTATTTGTCATACGAAATTTGTTATTATTTATTTAATGGCAGAACCTGAACACTCAGAAGTACTTTAAGTGGAGACTATGGGAATGAAGTTTGTTAGTTGTCATGAGCAGAAACAAGATTAGGAATAAAGTTATCCGGGAAAGAGTGGGGGTACAAGGAGTATATGAGACAGTAGAGGAAGCAAGGCTGAGATACTATATGCATGTATTGAGGAAAGAGCAGATAACAGGAAGTTTGAAGTGAGAGGATAAGAATGGGGGAAGGATAGAGGATGGTTGAGGCATTTGACAAAACTGACCCGGCCACATGCTGGCGACAATGATGAATCCTTGTAAACTTGAATGAAATGATAAAATATATAAATTGTTAGGCTCTCAACTTATCAATTTATTATCAAGAAGTATGATACCTATTAATCTATCACCGGTCAGATTGTAATTGTAAAGTCGTGAATTTGATATGTGAGCTAGTTCCTGTAAAATCCGCACTTAGGGCCAGTTTCATTGTCAAATTTATTACGCCTCAAGTGCGGCGCTACACTAAGTACATGACGACACCTACCTAAACTTGAATGGAATGGGCCAGTTTCCTATGAGAGAACGGCCCATTCCATTCTGGTTTAGGTAGGTGTCGTCATGTACTTAGTGTAGCGCCGCACTTCAGGCGTACTAAATTTGACTATGAAACTGGCCCTTAGGCTCATAATTGCTAATTCCAGCAGGTGAGCATTGATTCTGTTGGCATCACTGAGGGAGAGATGGTGTGATACAATGACGTGGATCTAGACCTGTCCTTGCAGAAAAGAGCAGAGCTTAGAGCACTCGCACACTTGTACCATGGATTGAAGAGAGCCGATGCAAACATTTGAGTAACTTTTTTCACATGTCTAATATTCTCAAAGTCGTCGAGGAACACACCTCTCCACGCTTCATTTGCTTTTGTTCAAGATGTGTATTCCTCTATTAGTCTTGTCTCATAGCTCAGGCCTATAGGAAACTAATGTGACTAGATGCTCTAAATTTATCCCGGGGTCCATTTAAAAGTTGATAATATAATAAAATAATAGATAATACCAAATGCTTCCACTAAACACCAAATTTAAATTGAGTCCTTATCCATGGGTCTGTAGTTGGTGTTTTGTCCCGCGCCTAAATACGAACACAGGCGGGTTTAGCGACGATGGCGGGTTGAACCCACTACAACGTGTGAAAGGGCTCTCGCCCATTTATCCACGCCTGCCCACAGTGCCAGGCTACCATCACTCGTCATCAGAGAAACATCTTTCCCTTACTGTTTGGTTTCACATACACACAATATAATTTATTCTTCTCTTAACCACACACTCCTCTCACACTACACGTTAATATAATCCCATGTTTTGGCAGGCTTGTCAACAGCTGGGAATGTCAAATCTACTCTCAGCTGCCCATCATAGCTTTGGTCATAAGTCAAAAACTGTACAGTTTCCTTTAGTAAAACACCTTAGAGTAGAATAGGGATAGACATCGAATATCAATGTTGAGTGTTTGATGTTCATTGATTGTTTAAAATCATTGACCAACAAACATAATATAATATACATACATTGAAACGAGGGTTCTTATTAGCTTACCTGTTGATAGGGATAATATTGGAAGGAAAACAACGATGTCCCAACCGAAACAATAACTCCATTGAGAAAAATCACCAGTCGATTTAACAAAACACAGTATTTTATCTAAATCAATTAAACTGTAATTGAATATCATATTTAAGCAGGGGTTGAGAGGAAGGAGGTTCAAGGTCAGCTGAGCTGAAACCGACAGACACATATATTAAGCCACACCTTGGATATCTATACAAATTATCAGTGGCTGAAAATTATTAATCTAGAAAAGTCGATGGCGTGAGCATCCGAACTCTTAAGATCATTGTTTTGATGACTAATGTTATTTATTATTTAGGACTGATATACTTATGGACTAGGAATTGAGAGGGATGAATGTAGAGGAAGGGTGAAAAAACATTTAGTGGAAAACTACTCCCAGTTCACCTGAGCGAGATTCGAACCTTGATCTACCCATCCTGGGCAGTCTAGCGCAACACGAAACTAACGCGTTTGGTAAATACGCCACTTAGTGAGGTGGGACAATGTTAATTCAATAAGGTTAAGGGCGGGAAATTAGTAAGAAAAATCCACCTCGTCTCACATAAAGGGTCGAAATTGACCAGGAAATAACAGTTAAAGAGTGGCTTGACCATAATAGATATATTACAAAC
>CABEEJ010003523.1:65991-81075 GCA_901482245.1 Timema douglasi | reverse complement strand
AAATTCTCGGACAGGTATCAGGGCCGCTACCCAACTCTTACAGGGCACTGTGACGTTTAAATGTTGATACTTCGAAGTGAATATTGGTATGGCACCTACTGAGGGCATCAAGGCTAAGGGTGCACCAGAGTGGGTTGTTTTCCAGTGCCGAATGAAAATGGTGCAGAGCTGAACTAAGGTCTACAAATAGGGGGCTCGTCAATAAATGACACACACACACACACACACACACACATACATATATATATATAAACACCCTATAAGTGAAAATGCCCATTTCACCAAATAGGCCAAAATTGTCTGAACTCTTGCCTACTCTATGAACTGTATATGTTTTCCTATTTACCAAAAGCTTAGTTTAAATTAATTTTCAGATTTATGTTAAAAATGATTATAGGCTAACCCAACTCAACTAAACCTAACATTCTAAAACCATTGAGTAAAGGTTTTGAAAAAACAAAACCAACCATCTTTGCTTGTACATTTCAGGGACCGGGCAAAAAATTGCCCAGTTAATGAATTAGACAGCGTTTAAAGCCTCCCAATTCTGAATTAGCCTTCCCGTGAACTGGGCAGGACAGGCTCAATTCATGAACGGAACAAAGTTTTGCCCATATGAAATGGTGATATGTGTGTGTATATATATATACACATAGTGTGTGCACTCTTAACATTATTTCATAAGGTTTATTTTGCTATGCTCTTAGATGAAGTAAATCACCGATCATAAGTGTAGTTATTTGCTTTTCATACAGTTTGATTACCAAGAACCTGCTTCGGGGAGCACACAGACTAAACTTCCCATTATTGTTTGCCAGAGACAAGGCGGTCTAAGTTAAAAAACTGAGTGTGGTCTTTCCTAGATAGTTTCTCACTCTCCCTCAACATAAATGTGTCCATTTCTAAATTATTATTATTTTTCATCCTTACTACAGTAATATATTTAAAACGCGTAGAGCCCGAACGGGTAGCAGAACACAGGGGGGTAAATTGTAGCAACTACACCACCATTCCTGAGGGAGGATAGTTTATAAGTATCAAATCACCACATTGTCTTATTTGTGTATTATAAAAAATACTAAACATTATCTTCATTACTTGATACGACAAGTTTAAATTGGTGGTATCCTTTAAAAATATGAATCAATCTAATTACTATCTTTATAAATTGCTGTTATTGCTTAGACTTAAGACTATAAATTTAAACTCTCTCAGAAAAAAAAAAAGTAAATGTACTAGTTCTAATTCCATACTATCAATTTCAAGAAATAAAATAACACTTAACATTTTTGTTGTTTAGAAAGATGTGTTTATTTAGTTTTTAATAAATATGTATTCATATGATATATTTTTTTAATATTATTTCTCTTCCTCAAAACTACCAGAATTTTTTTTAAAGCTATGTTGTTATTTTCATGGTATAAGGTGTAATTTTTGCACTGCTGTTGCTGGTGATGAAAAGGGTGATTTTTCCACATTTGTTTCTCAACATATGTATGTCCTCTAAATTCTGTCCTCCTCATAAATACAAAAAAAACCCTTTTAAATATTTCCCTCTGCCCTTCTGATAATGACTTGGATGAGATAGTAACTGACTTATCTGACAACTAATAATCATTATCCTTATTTGTGGTGTTCTCAGGGTCATTAGTTTTGGATCTGGGACTTTCAAGGGCAAACTTTGAATATTAGGACTTTGTATGGCAGTAGAATCAAGCTGAAGAACTTAGCACGTTGACTAAAACAAATGTCTTATCACTTTTTACCCTTCCAATAAGTTGTTTAACAACTGCTGCATATATTTCCTCATTAATCCCAAATCACCCTGTATTATAAACATTTAACAGTTAATTTATGTCATACTAATCAATTTTATTGAAAATAAAGACAGTTAAACTTTACAAGTATAAAATATAGAACAAATGTAAAATATGCTCTAGCTGCACTTTTGGCAAATGTCTTTTATTCAGATTTGAGAAAATTGGCAAGTTTGATTATTAATTTTTTTTATATTGTCACAAATATATAAAGAATATTTTGAAATGGCCTCACTGAGCCTGAGATAACTATGCGCCCAAGGGCTCCACATAGCACAGTTTGAAAAACGCTGATCTAAGTTGTCAGGAAAAATTGGCATTCTTTCTAAAAATTCTCTCTTCAGAATAGTGCTGGCTCATTTCATAAAAGAATACACTTCACATCCCCCACCCCTTTAGGTTAGGTAATATTCCAATTTGATAACAACCATTGCTGGGTTCAAAGCTATTCACCATGAATGTTCGTCTTGAGTCATCACTGTTTTAACATCCTGTTTGTTTCAGGTGTATTACGCAAAGAAGAAGCGGCGAGCGCAGCAGACGCAGGGGGACGATAGCTCCCACAAGAAGGAGCGCAAGTTGTACAACGACGGCTTTGATGATGATAACCATGACTACATCATCAAGAATGGCGAGAAGTTCCTGGACCGCTATGAAATTGACTCGCTTATTGGCAAGGGCTCTTTTGGCCAGGTGAGTCACTCAAATCACAACCGCAAATAATTGACAAAACTGACAAGTCGAGAGCTCCTTAAAACAGGTGGAATTTGTGGAAAGTTTTCACACACTTTAAGTTGGTTCATAATCAAAATTGCACCATTAATTTAATGGAAGGATGTCAAAAATCAAATAAACTTTAAAATAAATACTAAGTAATTACTTAGTTCCTCCTTCTTCTTAAACTTAGTTGTGCTCTATTTTTATAATAACTTGTGTGCATCCGCTTGAGTCCTATTTCCTTCCATCCCTTATCAGTTGATGATATGTTCCAGCCACTAGACTTGTGGATTCATTTGTGACCCTTTGACGCTTTCAAGTTGGAAACTGCTGGCATAGTAGTATTATGCTCTAATAAACGACTTTCCAGAACAGTGGTAGGAAGTACGTTCAAGGGCTTTTATCCTTCTAAAATATTAATGCACAGTAGGAGTCAGGTAATAAACAAGGCCTTCCAGAATGGGCTTCTTATATAAGTATTTGAAACCTTCCAATCAAACTGGACTCTGCGTGCACTCAGTCATCATCAATAGCCGACTTTACGAAAAGCTTGAATGGGCAGTTTTAATGAAAAATGTACACTCCATCACACTTTGGCATCTTCTTGTGCATGACCTTTTAAAGGCGATTGGTCCTTTTCATTTGGCCTGGAAATTCAGAGCCATGGGAACAAACAATTATCTTAAAGAATTTGTATTGTTTTGCAATTTTCTTTTCGGAAACAGTTTGTTCAAGAATAGAAGTATCTTGATTATGCTATCATTTTTAGATACACATCTCCTCTATAATTTTTTAACAGTGATCAAATATCAATAATTTTGGCATTTTTTTAATAAAAGACTGCCGGATGCATAGCAAAAAAAAAAAGATATAACACCTAATAAACATTGGTACATTATTTTAGAAAATTCGTTGAAAATATTATTATAAAAATTTCACTCGTTCTCGAGAAAACTGATATTTCCCAACGTATAATTTTTACTCAAGACCTGTCCGATATTTAGCGCCATCTATGTTTTCCGTGATCCATCTGTTCTAATTGGCGTGGAAGGATACTTTCATCAGTTGTCAAGTCATGCCATGCCACCCACCATCCCTCAAAATATGTTTTATACTTGCACTCAACAGGGCCAAGGACCTTAACAAAAATTAATATTATTAGTTCTTTCTTAGGTATGTTTGTATTTGAGGTTGTCTGTTGCTTCCAGGTGGTCAAAGCCTTTGACCATGAGGAGCAGTGTCAGGTGGCCATAAAGATCATCAAGAACAAGAAGCCATTCCTGAACCAGGCGCAGATAGAGGTGAAACTCCTCGAGATGATGAACAAGGCTGATGCCGACAACAAGTATTACATAGGTAAAGACAAAATAGGTGCGTACCATGTTTCCGACACTAGCCTTGGCCTTCCTCTTTCTCTCTCCTTCCTGCTTTTCTTTTTCTCTAGACTGTCTTTCTTTCTCGGCTTATATATTGTGGTGAGCCAATGTTGCTGTTTTTGTCTTTAAGTTGGCACAAGTGTGCTGGTTGAATATAGGTTAGATTTTATTTGCAATATTTTTATGTGTAAGTAATGCTCTAAATAAATACAATGTGGTTTTTTTTAAATACAAAAATGCAGCACTTTTTGGTGTAATAAGGCTGTAAACTATTTAATTTTTATATTTATATGAAATAAAATTGGCATAGGCTGCATTAGATTTTCCCAAAAGGAATCTTGGTTTTGTGCATGGTATTTTGAGTCCAAACTCACATTGTTTTTGATGATCATGTGCCAAAATAGGTTTTGGTTTTGTACTCATACATGGGACTTAATAATAAAAATAAGGAATAGTTTACTCTGTGTTATATTTAAACAAACTATACATTTCACATCATTGGCACATCACTAATATGTGGTTTTTCTTTCCTTTTTTCTGTTGTTCTCTGGATGTCTCTTTGAGTTTTTCCTTCTAATGCTGTTTTGCTCGGAAACATGGCAGGGTACACACTTTCTTAATCTCAAAAAAGTGCCCTTTAAAAAAAAAAAAGAATACATACATACATTTTCATGATTTAAGTCTAAATACCTTAAGGTTTTGTTGTGAAAGAGTAGTTTTATACAAATTAGACACACACAACTCTTATAGTGCGGTATAACTAGTGTTTACCTATTCTCGACTTTGTTGAATGTTGATTTTGAATTTTAAGGAGCTGTATTAAAAATTAATATACTGAAAACCATTAAGCATAATCTAAATTAGAATTAGAATTGATTATAAAATACATGTTTTTCTTTTGCTCTGACTTTCTAATTTAAATATTTATACAAAGTAAAAACAAAGTTATGGGACTTCAAACGCATACTTTATTCAACTTTGCAAATAAATTAATGAGTTATGTTTGCTTAATGATATATTTTTTAAGTTAAATTATAAGTTAAAACTGGCATACTAATTAGAATGAACTAGTTTGAACATTTTAAGTTCCCTTTTAAACGTAATTAGTTGATAATCAATATGATTTCCCTTTGTGATTTACTAACCATATAATGTAAAATATATAAACTGATTGGTGTTCAAAATTAAATTTTGTTAGGGTGGGAGGGACGCTAAGCTCTGTCTCTTTTTATTCACATCAAATCAATAATCGAATATATTTGTGTTTATATATAAAAAAAATTTAAAGAAAATCTTGTTTTGTTTCAGAACATTTCATGATGCAAAATAAAATATTCAAATTTAATTAACTTACAATTTTATACCAAAGCAGGCTATATTTATATTTTGCATATTACACTTTTTGTCTTGGGGAACCATTCTTAAAGCTAGGTTTAGAAAACAATTTAATTTTTAGCATTGGTGTAATGCAAACCACTTATTCCATATAATTATAACTAATGTAGGAGAGCATACATGTACTCTTCCCAGTTAAATAATGATCTATTTATTTTCTCAAAAAACTTAGTAATATTTTTATGTACTTGTATTAATGTCTGTTCTGTTGGTTTTTTAAGCTTTTTTCTTCCTATCTTTCTGTTCAGTAATATTGTAAGACTATCACTAGTGCTACAAGTATTAATTTGTGCTTATTGAAAAAGTTTTACTAGCCTTAATTGTATGGCTACTAATAATATAAATAAGAATAATATTAATTATAATATTCTCTTGTTGACCTCAGTGGCCTTGGGTTAAAATGCTAGCCCCAGGAACCTATTTTCATGGGTTCAAACCCAGCCGGGTCCAACTTATTTTTTAAAGCAATACAAATTCAAAGAACAACTTCTTTCGAAGGGAAAGTAAAGTCATCAGTCCCTTAATAATTGTGATGTAAAATAACCTTGGAAGGGATGTGAAAATACCTTTCCCGGCAAAATTGTTAGGTCCTTTCACTCGTAGAAATTCTCTTGTGCTATTTATTCAGTCAGTTCAGAAAGTGCATGTTAAATACCTCGAATAATAAATAATATAGTCTTTAATGTTGAGGGTTTGGCACTTAGAGGTCGGGTATACTCACAGTTAACATCTATGTTAAAACTCATCTCAATAAAATTTTGTCACCAAAATTAGGAAAATATTTAATCTTTATCTGATTTTTGTATCTTGAATATAAAGTGTTTGCTTTAATTAATATTAGCATAACTTTTTTTATAACATTACTACATACCAACTCACTTTCGAAATGATATAGGATAGATAGACTAACACATGTCTAAGAGGTATTATTTTTTCAATAAAATTCATTCCATTAAAAAAGATTGGCCACCAAATGCATTCAAAGTCAACAAAAATGCTTTTCAGGACATAAAAAAAACTTTTGAAAAGCTGTCATATAAACTTAAATATAAATGCCAATAATTATTGTAACTGATATGTTATCAATCAAAAAATAAAATTCCAAATGTCTTGACTCAATTACAAAAGGACAAAGGATACAATATAAAAGCTGATACAATTTGAATTGTATAAAAGTAAATAATTTATGTATTACTGTGATTATTATTTTTATTGTATTTTTTTTTATCATCACGTCTTACCATCAGTATGTTATGTATTGATGTTAAATATAAAAATATTGCCAATACTGTACTTGTCACTATTGATTACTATTCTCCAAAAACTCTTTATAATAAATGAAAATAAAAATGTAAAACAATGTTTTCATAAATCCCCAAATGATTTGTTTTGTTGAGCTTAGGAAACTCCAACTGTGTTTAGAACCCTATCCGTAAGATAAACCTACCAATATTTTAGTGAATTGAGCATCAAGCTAATAAAGCTATTTTTAATGTAGTTTCTATAATTAGCTTATTGACACATTTGACTAAATATTTTGACAAATAAACTTGAAAATCCAGGGTATATTGTTTGTATTAATCTAATCTTATGTGTAAAAATATTTTGCTAAAATAAAGCTTTGTTCTTTGTTGTCTTGCAGTTAAATTGAAGCGTCACTTTATGTGGCGAAATCACCTGTGTCTAGTCTTCGAACTTCTGTCATACAACCTGTATGACCTCCTGCGCAACACCAACTTCCGCGGCGTCTCCCTCAACCTGACACGCAAATTCGCTCAGCAGCTCTGCACCGCCCTTCTGTTCCTTTCCACGCCCGAGCTCAACATTATCCACTGTGACCTCAAGCCTGAGAACATACTTCTGTGCAACCCCAAAAGGTCGGCCATCAAGATTGTCGACTTTGGCAGCTCGTGTCAGCTGGGCCAGAGGGTGAGTCAACTCGTATGATTAAACTAATGGGTTAGGGATAATCTAGAGGAAGTGTGCCCACACTTGTGTTGCGAGAGAGAGAGAGAGTTGGAAACCATTTAGGGAAAACCACTCCCTTCGTACACCTGACTGGGATCGAACCACAATCTCCCTGTCATCAGCAGTCTAGTCAATTGTGAGAGTGATGCCATTGAAGCGGGTATGATTATTTTTCTTCGGTTTTGATTTTGGTCACTAAGATTATTTATTTTCTATAGAACAAGTTATAACAAAATATGTTATAATTTATATTTTTTTTCCCATAACATGGAATTATGAATAAACATGAAATAACACCAAAAAGTGAGATTTAAAAAAGGAAATTTAACTAAAAATATAACTATTTTTACGGGGCTCTACTTATAATTGAAAGTGACTCAATTTAAACTGTAAATTAATTGTCTGGTTGTTAGGTTTACCCAATAAATATGAAGGGCCAAACCACTAGTAAGCATTTTAATAGCTCCAAAATAAAATTCACATTCAAAATTTTAAAGAAAATATAAGCTTTTTTTGTACAGAACCATGAATATTTTTTATTTCTTGGATAGTCAATATTATGATGGATTTGAAGGCTCAAAGGACACATCCTTACTTAAATTACATTAGATCAGTTCATAATTAGGTAATAGACACTCAGCCACTAAGTTTACTCTACTTGTTTGAGTAACTTGTAGCTGTGAAAAAATAGGAAAAATGAGTACATGTAAATTTGGTGTGTTATTTTAGATTTTCTGGATCAGAAAACCTCCACAAAGTTAATCTCTCCTTAAGCTCAGTTAAATACTTGCAATGTAGCTTCAAAGTATAGTTGGCCCTACTGATGTTGTTTTTGGGTGATTCTGTGCAGATATACCAGTACATCCAGTCGCGGTTCTACCGGTCACCTGAGGTGCTCTTGGGGATCCCATATGACCTGGCCATCGATATGTGGAGCCTAGGCTGTATCCTGGTGGAGATGCACACCGGGGAGCCTTTGTTCAGTGGTGCCAACGAGGTAGACCAGATGAACAAGATTGTGGAGGTGCTAGGTATGCCCCCAAAGCACATCCTCGACCAGGCCCACAAGGCTCGCAAGTACTTCGACAAGATGCCCGCGGATGCCTCTTATGTGCTCAAGAAGCCTAAAGACGGCAAGAAGTACAAGCTGCCTGGCACACGCAGGTAATTAATTCTTCCTTAGACTTTGCTATGGTCTTCCAGCTCCAAGCTCTGCCGGATATGTCATATGGAATGGCTAAGTAACAGTAGCTCTTGGTTGGCCATAGTCAAAAGGTTTCAAATGTGTTAAGTTTGTTTAAAAAAACTAATATTGTCTATTGTTTACATTAGTAAAGTACCATAATGTACTCATCCCAAGACATTGTTAAGGTAGTCAAA
Source organism: Timema douglasi (assembly GCA_901482245.1). Taxonomy (NCBI): domain Eukaryota; kingdom Metazoa; phylum Arthropoda; class Insecta; order Phasmatodea; family Timematidae; genus Timema; species Timema douglasi. Next base: position 72,422 of record CABEEJ010003523.1, on the reverse strand, counting down.
TCTCACAGATTATGATGGGCAGGAAGACCTAGACGCAGGTGGGAGGATATTATAATGAACCTGGAAGAGGTGGGGTGTAATGAGGGTGATTGGATAGAACTTAGTATCATACTTTTGTAAGTGCTGCAATGAACTTTTGAGTTCCTAACGCCATAGAGTAACTATATAAGTAAGTAAGTAAGCAATTAAAGTACCATAAGTTTGATCTTTGCTGGTATCGGTCACTTTATGATTCATGAAATAGTTATTCTTCTGTATGATTGTACACAGTATGCTTTGTTATTCAACATATGGAGCTCTTGGTAGAATTAATGTGAAAACGTTATTGCAAATTGTTTCATTTAGTGTGTTTAATGTTATGTCCCTTAAACTACGTTAGACATAATATATGTGTGTGTGTGTATGCAGGCTTCACGATATCCTAGGCGTGGAGTCAGGCGGGCCAGGGGGCCGGCGACTAGGAGAACCTGGTCACTCTGTCTCGGACTACCTCAAGTTCAAGGACCTCATCCTGCGTATGTTAGACTTCGACCCCAAAACACGGGTTACCCCCTACTACGCCTTGCAACATAACTTCTTCAAGAGGACAGCTGATGAAGGCACCAACACCAACACAGCGGGCAGCGCAAGCACGAGCCCAGCTGTAGTGGCGCCTCTTGTGGATGCGAGCAGTCCGCAGGCAGGTCTGTACATTCTCCTTGTCCCAATCATAGATTCTTGCTGCTTTTCGGCTGACTGGCTTGAGCTTACAGTCCTCTTTGCTTGCTATTCATCACAGAACAATCAATTGATTAAAACTATATTTTTCAATAAAATGTCAGAACTAATATTATTGCCAACAAGCTCTATCAAAAAGCAACACATTTTGATAGTTAAATAAATTAGCCGATTCATGGTGGAAATGCCTCTTATTGGAAAAAAAATACAATGTTATCCTCTCATTTCCTTAATGACATAGTTTCTGCATTTTTACTACTAAAATTTGTATCTTAACATCATAATCCCTTGATCAAAGATACTTTTTTTTTTGTACATCAGCCATGTTGAAGATTCTGAACTAAGCTATTCCTATAATAATTACTCTGACTAATCTATCAAAATATTATTATTATTATTACTAGCACCGCGTCTTACTACCCGTTTGGGTTATACACACTTACGCTAATGTGTAATGGTAAGGTGATTGTGAGATGAAATAGAGGACCTACAGTTTAACGTGGAATCTGAATCACGGTGGAGGCCTGGCATTCCTCACATTCACAAGTTGTGATTAATACACGTCTTGTAAGAAGTGAAGGAAGGGTTTGGAAATCAGATAAATCTGTGCCAAGACTGAGGATTGAACCCCGGACCCCCAGCACAGAAGTCTGACACCTTACCCCTAGACCACCAGGTCACCCTACTATCACAAAAGAATTACAATTTTGGCCAACAGGCATCCACAACATATTTTTAAAGTATATTTAAAAATAATAACTATTTCAACTTGGCAGCCATTTTAATTTCTTTTTTTTTTGCTCCAAGGTGTATTTGTACTATTATAATGGACATTAGGGTTTCAAGGTTCATCTATATTTATTAGTTGACAAACCTTGTCATGGTTAATCAGTAAAGAGTGCCATCTCCTAACGAAATTAAATACTATTTCTTTATATATTGCTATGACTTGGGAGTTCTCAAAGGTACATAATTGTATAAATAGCTAAGGGCATGATTATGATTAGGAACAGTGTTTGGGAAAAGAGGTTATCTATTTTTAGTTTGGAGCAAAGGTTTTTAAAAATAGGTAGACCAGAATTTGGAAAAGGTTCCACTGAAATAAAAAGGGGGTTTTGGGCACAGAACCATCCCCGACTGTCATAACAATTATTAATAACTATAATGCTTTTTGGTCAAAATAAATAAAATACCTCTTCATTGTTCACGTTTAGTTTAATTTTCTGAAATATGAATGTCTTAACAATTTTTTTAATATGTCACTGGCATTATGCACTTGGACCAGGACTTTTCCTATTAATTTAAAAAGTTTCTCATAAAATTCTATGTGACATTCATGTCAAATATCTAATACCTGTTAAGATAAAAAAAACTTATTTTTCTTTTAAATCTCTTTTTGCTCTTTTAGGTACCATTTTTTTACTATACGTATTTAGAAGAAGGTACAGGAAACGTCGATAGAAACAGACAAAATTACATTAAATGTGGTTATTTAAGCAAAGTTTTATTTATTTTGGCCAAAAATTATTTTTCGTCAAAAAAAGTGTAAAAATACTAGCCTTGATTCAGTCCCTTCTGCCCCTCCTCAAATTAATATTACCACTTGGTTGTAACTGTTTATTGAAGTTCACTCCTTCAGGATGTTTCTCCTCTCTCACCATTGGTCTACCTTATTTCTCTCAATGATTTATTTTCAGGTTTTTCTTCTCCCCCCCCCATACTTGTGTTGTAGTTTTTCATTTTTATGAAAAATTACATCAATTCATATTTTTTTATCTGGCATGTCGATCTTATAAGACATAAGCCATATAGGAGCCGCCATATGTTTTGTGCTTTGAAAATACAACTTGCTTGGTATTTCCCCATTTATATTTGGGGGTATAACACTTTCTTTCTTCACTCGTTTTGCAAATCATTTACCTTATGGTAAAATATTGATTTTTATACTTTGTTTTTACATATTAATGAAAAGTTAAATACTCATTTCGTTTCACATAATTTCTAATCATTGGTTGTTTGTGCTTGTGAAATGTTGTTCGTCATGAATTGATTTTGTGAATGTTCATGAAATTTGGTGAATTAAATTGGCTGTTTGCTGACATGCTGTTTGCCTGAATATGGTTTTTAAATTGTGCACTATTGTTTGATTGGCTAACATTTAGCTATTGGCTTTAAACTACTGCTCTCTTTCTCTCTAACATTTATAAACTGATAGTAAAGAGCTAACCTACTTACTACTTTAAATTCATTTTAAACAACCCCTTTGCTTTTCTTAGCAACTAAATGGAATAAGTGGGTTATGTCGGGTGAAAATTAATATGTATTATATCACTGACTAGCTAAAGATTAATGAAGTTTTGGTGAGTAAAAGTCAAAGCTGAGTTAAGTCTTGAACTTTAAAGTTAAGCGGTGGATTTTTGAGATATTTTCAAAATGCAATACATAAAAAAAGGGAGGGGGTTACAGAAAAGAGTGATGGGACCCAAACACAAAACAACTTTCGCTATGAAAATAATAACAAAATTCTGACTTCACACTGCTGCAACTGGACAAAGTGGTGATTGATTAAGGCAATTCACCCTTGTATTTGTGACCTTGAACCTAAGTTAGGTTCTTTCAAAACTCTTCCGTGGAGAATGTGAAACATGCAACACAACTTCCTAAAAGATCAAAACACAATAGCTAAGAAAAGGAATACATGACACTTTGATGGTGATGTTTTTAAAACAACCCTTTAAATAAATAAACCAACTATAAAAAACTATTGAGTTGTGAATCAATTGTATTGTGTGTATGTGTCTCTGGTCAGTTAGAGTATTTTTCACTAGCCGACCACCCATATAATGAAAATGGCTATTCTCCAAGTTAGTTTCTCCCTTTTGAGCTTTTTTGGTTTGCTCTTTTAGGAAGTTGCGTTGCGCATTTCACACTCCTCCCTGATGAGTTCCGATAGAACGAAACCTAGGTCGGGGGATTGGGTGGTGACGATAGATTTCTTTAAGAGGCAACCATTACCTCTTTGTCCAATGGCAGCAATGTAAAGTGTGAACTGTGTTCTTCTTTTCGTTGTAAAAGTCATATTGTGTCTGTCCCTTTTATATGTTTCTATTCACCTTTCTTATACCTTCTTCCAAATATAATATTCTCTAAGCTGGTAAGAACTATACACCATACAGCCTGTTCAGACTTTTAAGCACAATAACTGTATGTGTCTTAACTATACTATGATTTTGGTAAGAAGTGTATTCTTCAAAAGCCCTATTTCATACCAGAAACCTATTAAATAGTAGTATTTTGATAGGATAAAAGGCTTTCCAGGATGAACCTCCTACCAAAATCAGGATACCCTAGTCCAGTGCGTTTTTTAAAACATACTTTGGAACACAACAATGCCATGCTGTAAAAGGTTTTTATTTTGCATATGTGACACACGTCAGAAGCTTATCACGCACAACTAGTCAACCAATCATATGTTATTAAGATTGCACAACTCGTGTTGCTGACTTAACAATTCTAAATCTATTGACACGTCACATATGAAATATTTGAGCCAAATCTGTTATATATTTTTTATGTCCTCTTCCACTAATCCTAGTGTTTGCAGCGCTGAGAAATGATGTCGTGTGAGAGTGTGTGTAATTTGTCAGTGATGAGCAGTGTTTTTGGTGTGCAGATGTTATCCCCGCACAGTTTGTGACCCGATGACTAAGTCTAAGTGGGGGCCCAGCTAGTTCTGCAGGCACCTCCAACTCATCCTAGTATTTTCAGTAAGTCACTCAGCTCATATCACTCTCCCCCCACCTTTCCCTCGGCCCTACCGACACATTACCCCTTTTAGCTTTGCACTGTGTGTGTAGCTTTGAGCTAGTGAGACAATGCCCCCCCACACACATCCCGGTATCTATGTTGTATTCCCCCTGCCAGGAGTTTATCTGTTCAACTTGAAATAAAATAATGTAAGTGGCTGCACGTTGCGGGGGATTCCCGAGTCTAGGGCAGGGCCACTGAAACTTTTACAACCAAGGGCCACTTAGGACTAGCTGGATTTTGAGATAGTCTAGTGTACTACCTATTATTTATGTTTTTAAACTAAAAATCAAAATTTGTTGAATATTAATGTAATGGATAATGTGAATCAAATTGTAAATATATTAACAATGCCTTAATTGAAATAACTCAAAGTAAAAACGTTGAAAGTAACACCTTTTGTGAAAAAATATATAATAAATGTAAATATTTGTTAAAATCAAAAATTTACATTATATTCTCCATATTAGTTTGAAATAGGTTGTATTTTGCTAACCAAGATATTTATATTGGATTCGTAACTTGTGGTTTTCTACAGCACAAAAGATGCACTTAAGTACATACGAGCCAAAACGATTTATAACCGTTGACTTGATTAAAGTTCTTTGTGAACTTGACATTGAATGGCATGGATCTCAAAATATTATACCACATTGGGAAAAGTTTTATTTTATGTGTATTTTAGTTTGTTTGTTTTTTGTGGGGTTTTTTTCTTCATGGCATTCAAATTGTGTTGGTGTGCCGTGTATTTACCATTTGGATTATGGGAGCACTAGTTTTATTCATGAAATAGTTTATACTACTTGGATGTGGGCTCATCTTCATATCCAGAAATACAATGCTAGGTTCAGGGGCTTACTTTTTACGTCTAAATAGACTGAGAGATAAGCTGAGATGGTTTGGACATGTTAAGAGGATGGAAGATGAAAGACTCAAAGCAAGGAAGGGAAATGAGAATGATTGGAAAGCGACTCAGGGAAAGGCCCACACTGAGAGGGTTTAAGTCAATAAAGAACAATTTAAGCAGAAAATATTTGGACTGGAAGAAAAGAGGAGTTGGAGATATACCATTCTAGTCCCGACCTGGCAGATGCCGAATAAGAGGATATGATGATGATGATTATGATTATGATACATCTTAGGTACTGTCCAAGATAAAACTAGCTTGTAAAATGTAATGTTATATTTTTAAAGCTTGCATCGTATTTCAAGTGTTTGTGAACTTGACACACAAACATTTCAATTGATTATGGCATAGCTCCGCAAACTCTTGCAAATAGTTAGACAAACTATCATAATAGCCACTTATGGAGGGGCTGTAGGGGATGCGATAATCGATAATTGGTCAATGTTTTAGCGGTTTTATAAGTAAAACATTAGTTTTTGTCAAAATAAATCAAATATTGCTTCTTTACAAACATAAGAGTTTAGTATTACACAGCACAATTATCTAAAGTAATTGATAGTGAAGGAAGCCAATCTTAAAGGATAGTTAGGTTAGGCCTTGTTATAAAAAAACACTCTTCAGTTATTCTCTTTTATTTTTAAACTATTACATTTCTACATCTACACAGTGTGTTGAATTTTCAGAAATGTTCCTTTACCATATGAAGAGACACATTGAACTAGTTCCATAGCATATCTTTATTTGTGTTCTGTGTCTCTTCATATGGTAAAGAAACATTTCTGCAAATTCATAACAATGTGTAAATGGAGAAGGGTAAAGTGTAATAGTTTAAGAAGAACTGAAGAGAAAAGTGTTTTTTTTTCTATCCAGGCCTAACCTAACTATCCTTTAAAGTGGCTTCCTTCACTCTCAATTACTTAACATTATTTTTACCAAGCATTTCAAATGTTTTTCAAAAATTATTTATTTTGTCAAAAAAAAAAAAAAGTGTTGCTATAAA
>CABEEJ010003523.1:54336-65928 GCA_901482245.1 Timema douglasi | reverse complement strand
TGCAAAAACACTGACCTTTTCTCTCTTTTTTTTTTTTACAAATAAGTTAACTGAACCAAATAGTACTTGCCTACTCATTAATTTGTGTCAATACATTTAGAAACCCAAGTGAAATAACCAAACGTAAAATAATTTAATCATTTTGTTTTATGGTTTATGGTTTAAATTAGGAGGAATAGCCAGCACACTTACCTTGGTGATACTGGAGTAAAACTTGTTTAGATAATAGCTTGTCCTTAAATATGTGTTTGTGTGATTTTTAGGGTTCTATCTAAACAATTTTTACTCCAGTATAACCAAGTTAAGTGTGCTGGCTATTCCTCCTAATTTTAACCATGATTTAGTATAGTACTCTATTCCAAACAACCTTTATTTTGTTTTATTAACTTGGAGAAAATATTACCAAACAAAAAAGTGTATTTACATATTTAAAAAAAAATCCAAGTCTTAACTATGCAAATATGTTTATATTCACATTGCTGCAAATTAGATTTACAAAGCCCAATGTCGGGATAATTCCGTCCACCCCCTCTCCCTTACCACTCTCCCCTCAGGAATATATTTGTTTCTAATTCATGTTGGAAGATCATAAGAAAGAATCAACACTTCTTATCCAAATAGCTCTTTCTTTTACTCGATTCAAAACTAGATTTTTTGGAAATAAAATAAACTTTAAACCAACTGTTTCCAACCAGGTCTGACTCTAAATTAAATATGCCTACTTGAATGCTAATAAAAATATAAATAGCTCCAGTGTGTTTTATTTAGAATTTGTATATATTATGTTTTTTTGAACACCTGATTTGGAATTAACTCCTGCATGTACTGCATAGAATTGTTGGTTTGGTGCACTTTCTTCTTGTCTAGTGTTTCTTTGTCTTGTCATTTGTTTCTTAGTAACTTAAGTAACTTTTGATATGTTTTATTTTCTCATTACATTGTGCTTAAAGGTGTTTTTTATTTAATTTTTCGCCCACTTTGATGGCCACATTGTCTATGGCATCACTCTTGCAGTAGACTAGACTTCCGATGATGGGAAGATCAAAGTCCGATTCTCGGTTAGGTCCACTGAGGGCGAGTTTTTTCAAAATGATTTTCTCTCTCCCTCCACACAAATGGGAATACACTTCATCTAAATATATCTTCCCCATCCCTAAAACTGTTAGCAAAATTATTAAATAAGTTAAAACCCGAACGATTAATAAAATGTGTTTTTATATATGTATTTGCTGTAAACACTACACTTAAGATACATGTGTTTTTCATATAATCTTATTTTTGTGTGTAATTTTTCTTTCCCTTTCTATTTAAGGTGGAATGGGAGGGAACTGGTAAAGACCAGTATTTTTTCAGCTTTTATAAAAAATATAAAAAATAAAAATAGGCACAGTAAATAAAATATTGCTTCGGTCTATATGTTGTTGTTTTTTCTACATATTTTGTATAAGTGAGAAGAGGAAAGAGGATAATGGAGACATATTACTAAACTGACAAAGTCACAGGCTGGAAAAAGTTGACAATGACGATGACGATGATGTTGATGATATATTGTAATATCAACAGTCCTTGTCATGAGCACCTCAGAATTTGATGAACTTTGTATCTTTATTTAAAAGTGTAGAAAATTAAACTTAAGCAAAACGATGTTTCAGTAGATGTTTTATTTTGGCCACAAAAAAAAATTGATGGTTAAACTTTGCAAAATACTGGCCTGAATTTCATTCCCTTAAGGCAACCTTTTAACATACCAACACTTACACATATATTTTGATTAGATATAGGACCCTCGAATTCTAAGGTATTAGAGAGGTTTGAGATTTCTTCTAAATCTCCAAAAAAAAAGTATTTAGTTATGAAGACCTAAACTTAAAACAATTTTAAACAATTGGTAAAAGGGGTTAGATAGACTAATGTAATTGGCAAAACATCACAAAAAAGGTTACAATTGTATTAAACTTTACAAAAAAAAAAGTTTTCTTTTTTGTTTTATAGCGTAATAGACATGACAAAAGAAATCTTATTAGTCAGTGGCATCAAGCCTTAAACAACTTTTTTATTGAATTTTAAATATTTTCACTTAAACTAAAATTGTAGATTTTAAAAGATTTTAAAAATGTGAGTACTATAGGATTCGGCCCATCTCTAACTTAAATGTTATTAATTTGGGGGTTGAGTTTATGAAATGGTATGTACCAATGATGATTTACAATCTAGCATTTGTGAGTGGTTTCAAGGGAGAGCATCCTAATAATAATTGTGTAGTTCAAAGCTTCAGTGAAAAACAAAGATAAAAGTCAGAATAACTAATTATTCAATTTTATCAGATGTTTCTTATCTTATATTCTTGACAAACACACATTTAACAGCTTTTCCCTAATTTGTTAATTAATATATTGGGTGTATCCAATTAAATTTAGTAGCCTAACAACATTTTCACCAGTTCATAAGAACACACTTAATTTTTTTCCTGGGCTAGATCATGGATTGCATTGTATGTAAGGCAATTAAAATATTGGAAAATTAATAAACATTCAATAATACGCAGCTCTACTCTTTGGCTGGAGAATAATTAAAAAATAAGTTATTATAAAAACATTGTAATGGAGGTGTTTAGGAACGAGGTCTGCTTGAAAGTATAGCTGGGCCATGCCTCGATAGAAACAAATAAACTAGAGTTGGGTTGAAAACTTTAACTTACAAATCTGAATATCAATTTACTTTTAATTCCTGAATCCAAATCTTGGGCAAATATAAATATAATATAACATTCATACATTCAGTTAAGTGTTAACAACCAGGCCCCTTAGCAGTCATTTAAGTTAATCCTATAAATAATTGGTTCGGAACCACCAATAAACAGTATTAGTGCTCTAAAACAAATTTGACTGGGAAAATTTAAAAAAAAACATGTATTTTAATCTAAAATTTTTAAAAATCTTGCATCCTCGAACATCTAGATTCAAGGGTCCCATCCCTAAAATAAACTTCTCTGTTAAATTCTTTATTCACACTTAATATTCTCATTTTCCTCAAATGAATCACATATGTACAAATAGTAGCAATCACTCTTTGTTTATTCTTTAAAATCATGCACTAAATATTCCACAGTAAAAGTCCAGGAATAAACCTTGTGTGTGTGTGTGTGCGCAGCTGTGAGCAGTCGGGCCCGCTCTGATCCCACCACCTCTCACCACCACGCAGTGTATGCGGCCGGCAGCTACACAGCCAGTGCGGCCACCCATGACTGCCATGGACTGTGATAGCTTCCCCACTCACTTCCACCACAGTCACCATGGCCACCGAGCGCCGCCGCGCTACCCCGTAGGGGGTTTCTATCCAGCGCCGCCCCCCAACCCAGGGGCATGGGCCCAGGACTCTGGTGCGGGCAAGAGTGGTAGTGATAGAGAGGACAGTCCCATGGTCGGTGTCTGTGTGCAGCAGTCCCCTGTCGTGAGCCATTAACAGTGACTGGACCTTTAGACACACATACCGAGCAAATACACCGGCATCACTGTTTTAATTGAATCTTTTTTTTTCCTCCCTCCCTCTCCCAATAAAAAATTTAGTGGTTAAAAAAAGAAGCTTATGGTAAGAATAAGGGGATTCAAGAACGTAAAACAGTTTGTTTTTACTATTCAATTATTTTATTTTGTGAGAAAATGTAAATGTGCTCAGTATGATATTTGAAACCGATATATACATATAAGGTATGAAGAATGTTGATCAATGGCAACAAACAGCGATGCTTGCTTGCACTTGCTAGACTTTTTTGATTGTTGCACTGGAAAGTGAAACAAAGAATTAACGCAGTGTACGCAAATTAAACGGCTTTTAAAGTGCTGCTAAGAAAAAAAAATACACACAAAATTTGGCTGTCAATAATTCTTTATTTTATGTATTTTGAGTCGCGTGGATCAAGAGTTTACTGAGAATAATAGAAGAATAAGTTTAAAACTTTGCTACCAGTATCTCCCAGAAGTGTTTCTGTCAGAAGTTTTTAAATGCAATTAAAATATTGTATTAAAGTTTTTTAATATATCATGTGAATCTAAAACGTAGTGATTGTGTTCAGTTTAATACTCTGCCTTTTCTATTATATACTGAAAAGAAAGCAATCTCTGTTTCTTTTAATTCAAGTATCAAAGTAATTTTATTTACGTATCGATTTAAAATGTCATTAAAGTTAAATGAGGAATGTGTTTTTCATCATAATGTCATCTTACATAAGTTCACTTTGCCTTTCAGCCACCCCTCCATATTATAATTTTGCCAAATTTTATGACACCAACACACGTTTATCTGTTTAAAAAGATACATAATAAATGACTTGTCTGTGAACCTTTCTGGTCTTGACTATCAGGTGTGTCCAGGAGATGTCAAGCCATTCCCTTTGATCCCATTATCATTTTTAAAAATATTTGGTTTTAGTAGATTTTTGAAAATTTAAAGGTGCATTATTAGATTTTAAATCTATAAATTACAGATAATAGTTTGCTGATTTTTAGTATAACCATTATTAGGGATGTTGTTTTAAGGGTAATTGCTCACAAATGAAATTTGAATTTTAACCTGTATAAAAAACTTATCCTCAATGTATCCACTCCCCACCTGTTTTAGTGGAATGGTGAGTACATGTCATACACATCCTGTTCCTGATAACATATTTTATTAGTATAACTTTATTCTGTTAATTGGTTTATTAGAAGCATTTTATATTTGAAGAATGGACTCGCAATTTACATAGTTTCTCAAATTTTCATATCATCACACCATATTTGACTTTGATAAAACTTTAACTCGAGTAGAAAGTTTCTCTCTAAATCAATATCTAAAGCAGAAAACCACATTAACTGATAATATTTAAAACCATACAACCAGCATACTTTGCGGTATAAACATGCATCTAATTCAATAATTGTATCTTGGTGTATCTAGCACAAGATAGATTACTTTTTTTTACATCCAAAATTAATTACACAATTTTGGGAAAACATGGATCCAAAGTGGTGCAAAAAAATATATTCATCTGATGACAGGTATTCGTTCTGCATGTCTGAAATAAATACACACATTAGAGTTATGAGCTTGTTTTTACATCTTGTTGTTTTTGTTTACATATTAATATTAATTATTACCCATTGTCAATGTAATTCAGGGAGTAGAATTGTTTGCCCAAACCTTAGATTGGAACGGATAGGATCAGTGCCCAAACTTACCTTTGTTGGGAGCACAGTAAATTTGAAAGTCTTGCAGACTGCACAATATTGGGGGGTGAAATCTTAGTGGAAATATGATTGTTAATGTAACGTAAATGTTTTCCTTCTGTTTTCAAATGGAAAACATCGTGGTGCAGTTAACTTCACAAAGTTGTCCAGGGAGAACTTTCTCACTATGTGAACATGTAATATTGCTTTATTCTACATTCACATACACAACACAGTACAATATTAATCGCCGCTCCAAAGCCAGAGCCCACACTACTTGGCTGCTACTTTCTTGGCACATGCTATATGAGAGGTAGTGTCTCGTTAAAACTGTCCACCCTACTTGCTTGTTTTCAATCATCCCTTGTCACCAAACAACTTCTTCAGTATAGTCCATCTTGTGAACACTAAAACATCCTAATCTCTTATTACACATTATTCTGCGGCTCTAGTAAGCTTTTATTGCAAGTACTTGTAGCCTAATCTGCTCTAAATGTTTTAATTCAATTTTAGTGAACAATTTGTTTTCAAGAAAACCATCCAAATTCATTGCCTATGTTTTTCTCAAGTTTTTACTTTATCTACATTAAAGGAACATTAAGTTGATAATGATTTCGGCCGGCATGGACATACACAGATGTAGTTTGAGCTCTTATCCTTTCAATCCTCATTGATCTAATCAAGGGATCAACTTAATTCGTCATATTGCCTGAGAAAATTGTGAAACCTTAAACTCTTATATCCTAAATGGTAATAAATATAATGCAAACACTTGTGCATGTGTGTTAATCAAAGATGTGTTGATTGTTTTTAATTGTTTTTTTTATAGATATGGATTTCTTTCCACGTCTACAACTTTGTGTTGGCAATAAAAAAAAAAATTTTTTTTTTGTAACATTCTTTTAACAAACTAAAACTGCTTCCAATTAATTATGGTTTCTTTAATAGAGATGGATTGGTTTGGCTTTTAGGTATGGTACCTCAGTTCTCTAAGCTGCTTTCTTAAAAACGGGAATTGATTTCAGGTTTTAAATAAGCTAAAAAATGTATCATTAAATATATATTGCAATATATATACATCCACATCATTGGTTGCATGGTCTAAGATTTCATTCTTATAAAAGACAACTGACAGTGCTGGTAAAATCCCGGTTTGAATTCTGGTTGCGTGTACGTTTACCGTTTACACTTGACTCTAAATTACTCTTCTATACCTGATTAACATAACTAAGTAAATAGTCAGAATAATTGGTATGATATATTGTACCAAACAAATCTACAGATATATCTTTAATTTTAAAATAGCTGAACTATTTTATGAAGCATAGAATACTCATTATTTGGTATTTTCACTTTAATATAGTTTGATGAAGACCAAGGCTTTAAGTATTTTTGTTTGCGTGATAAGGAAAAATTTGGAGCATAGAACTTAAATAATTGAGTGCACAGAACTGGTAACATTTTGACACTAACCCGACTCATCCCTAATCTTTGATAAGGTGTTGAGATACCCTGGGCTTTGATATACATTACAAAAATAATGATTTTTTCACAGCACCTTGCTACTGTTTTGAAATATGTAGATGTAAATTAGTTAAGCTCATGTATTAATAGGTTAAAATTTAGACGATATCTACCTGCATCTAAAAACCATTTAGAGAAAAGCATGCTAAGTACACAAGGGTAGGCTACAAAGCCAGACCTCATCGCCAGCAAACCAGACTAAATAATCTTGACATTTAAACGGCACTCAGTACACCTGAATAGTCTACAAACTCAGACCTCATCACAAACCAAACTAAATAATCTTGACATTTAAACCACGTGCCCGCCCGATACACAAAATAAATATAAATAAATCTTATCAAAGTATTTTATGGGATTTGACTTATTTTAACCACTATGTAGCCTAATTTAAATGATGATTCTTCTACAGTAATTTGTTGTCGGGGGAAGTTTTTTATGACAGCAGAAGTTGTTTTTTGAAATATATTCACTCCATGACACACTTAAACATGTTAAACTTGAGACACATCCAGATGTAAGGACTTGCTCGAATTAGATCTTTTGATATTGTTTTTGCTGCGCAGTCGCCGGTCATTAAAATATCATGTTAATGAAGAAGATCTATGCACAAACAAATAACGGGCGGTGTTATTTTTAACTGCTTTTTTTTTCACTTGTGTGACTGAACTAAATTCTCAAGTTAAAATACCCTCCAGCCTAACTTTGAATAAGCTAAAAGATTTGCTACAGCAGTGGAAACAATGTCTCAACATAATTTTCTTTTTAATTTCTTTATGATACAAAACTTGCTATTCTCTATATATATTTTTCAGTTTTGACATTTCAACACCACCAACCCTAAAATGCTCATGTTTACTATAATCCCACAAAATGTTTTTCATTTAATTTAACAATTTGAGCAACTCACTATAGCTATTTTTAATCATTAGTGTTTCTCTTTTTCACACATTCATCTACAACATTTAACCACGTCTTAAGGGGTTTACCTTTTCCTTTTGATCAACACACACTACTTTCTTATATTTGATTTGATAATTGACCCACACTCATCCTTTCAACATGCACAAATGAATATGTATGTAAACAATATTCTAGTATGTGATTAAAGTAAACAATGGAAATGGATTTGACTACTAAAATTGTAGCTCCACAAAGTAAAAAAAAAACTTGTTAGGTCTATCATTTATTTCATGAGAATAGAACACTAACAATATGTTTTTAAAAGGTGGTTGAAAAACAAAAGGCTAACATGCGCACTTATCCAGGTTGAACTGAGGTTGAATTTGTCAACAAAACACTTTTTTTTTTTGTTTTTTCAGACCAGTTGTAACATCTACTGAATAAACAAATTCATCACTTTGATGTTTTGAATAAACGGTTTATCATAAACATGGTGGGGTTGGTGTTGTAAACAAAACAGACAACATCCCTTTTAATAGATATCATAGTACGATAAAAGTGAATATATTTTTTTGCACTAGACAAAATATGTAACCAATATAAATATATATCTTTTCTTTTAAATTTAACAATATTATATTATTTTCATTTTACAACTTTATATATTAAAATTTTTAATAAAGTTTGGTCGGACCTCCCCCAGCCCAAGTTAAACCTCACTAAAGTTTTATCAACTTTTAAGGGCTTAACTCTACCTGAAAATCTTAAGTCAGAATAAGTTAATTTTTGCTTTATGAGAGAAAACACTACTTAAATTATATTCTTATGGCAAAGTGCTCATATAATAATTAAATCATTTTTAACTTTTACATTTATTTGTATAGTTTTTTGTTTTCTTTATATACCAGATAAACTTAAAAAATATATAAAGCAAAATTAAGGTCAAATTTTTAAGAAAATTTAGATAACTTAACTAAAGCAAGCAGATGACAATAAAATAACACATATTTTCTATTGGTTTTTTTTTTCTTCTTAATCGTGAAACAAAATAAACAATTCACTAAGCAGTTATTATATCATAATAGGTGTCTTCTTTCTATTTTCTACTATGTATATTAACTGTTCTATATTTCACAGTTTGCAAACATTTCATAAAATGCAAATCATTGGCTCTAACCACATTCAATTTTCATGTGCATATTTCAATGTTTAAATTTCACTTCATGTATTAATTGTTTTGTTTGAATTTCCGATTTTTATCAAAATGTTATGAATACCCCTGTTCAACTAAATATAAACCCGAAAGTTATTTTGATGTGGGATTATTATGTTTAAAGTACTTGGTAATCCTAGTTTTGGGGAGATTTTTATTTTAATTTTAATGTGTTTCTTGTTAATTCCGGTGGTATCCAAACTACAGTGTTTTTATTTAATCATTCTTCACTAACTGCTAAGAATTTTGTGAGTTTTTTACTTTCACCCCCACCCTCCCCTCTCCCCCTTTTAAGAAAGACGAACCGAAAGGGGAAAAAAAATGCAAGTACATATAATTATATCTTCTTGACGTTTTAGTCCTGTAAGACTGTGTATATACACTGGCTCATATTTATGAAAGGGAGAAAGTGAATCTTATCATTGAAAATAAGTTAAACAGTGGTGTTTGTTTTTTGTGTATGTCAGTTTGTAAAGACTTGGGGACAGTACCAAAAAAATAAATCATTGCATACCTAACAGCACACCGACAAAAGATAAGTTAATACAGGCTCATTTTACGCGTACATATGTGATTTTTATAAGTTGACATAATGTGGAAGGTGGAAATTATTATTTAAGAACATAATTTTGAAAATAATGACTAAACCTAATTGTAAAAGTGAGAACAAACACCCCAGCTTTAATACTGATTTGTAATCTGGTGGTGACTTTATAAATATTTCTTGTGTATACCACATTGTTCATAATGTCTCTTTATTTATGTAAAACATCTTGTGATGTGTATAATAGTGCTGTTGTGTCCTGTTTTTGACACTTGTTTTAGAAATGGCATTAGTGACGAAATATGTGACATTTGCTATATTGCTTCTTACTCCCCCTACCCCCGTCCTCCCCTCAAATGAAGATATTTAATTAAAAATATATAAATCCTAATATCTTCCAGAAAATAACCCCAAATAATATTATTATATAAATAAAGTTTATTAAAAGTAAAGCTAGCCAGTATTGTCTGGGAAGCATTTGTAGACAGTTCCTAGAATGACCTTGAGTTCCATGCTTCGAACCCCCTCCACTACTCCCTTCTGGTAACGATTTTCAAACATCTCAGTTATGTGTTGCCGTGCCATTTCTCTAACTGTGCCCTTTGTCAAGAGAGAAAAAAAACTTGTGATTTTAGATTATTTATATGAAAAAATGTAGATTTAGAAAGTAGACCCTACAGGAAATTTAAAAAAAAATGCTTTTAGAGTATTTGCTTTGGAAAAAAAAATTGGAAAAAAAAATCATAGAAAGAAAAGAAAAAAAAAGGTGAATAATTGTTGGTTTTGCCATGCCAAGTCTACAGGAGCAAAGCATAATTTCCTTTTTAATTAAGTTATTTATTGTGTACATAAATTGTAATTTCTATTGTTCGCTCATTTTAATAAATTGCCTATTACAAACTTTTTTAACTCTTCTCCCTCTTTGTATTTCACTCTACTTGTAAACTACTAGGCACGGAATGTGCTACTTAATTTAGGACAGCTGTTGGTATTTGACTTTCTACTTGCTGTAGATATTGTGTACTATGTAGTGTGGCATGTATCCTGTAGTCTTGAAATGGCACGAGTAAAAGAACAAAAAAAAAAAATAATGAATTTATAAAGAAAAAGAAAAATCACCAAAAATTGAAAATGAACTTTTCCTGGCTTTTTGTTAAATAAAATGAGCAAGACTTTGTTGCAATGCGACTTTTTTTTTTACTTGTATTACACCTCATTCATTTAAAATATCCTTTTCTCCCTTATAAAAAAAATCCCTTGAATTAAGGACTTCCAACTTTTTTGAGCTGATGCTCTTCAGTAGATCATAAAATTACCCCCCTTTACCTATTTTTTAGGATCGTTATAAAAAATTGCTTTTGAGTCATTTTATTTTAATATAAAAATCATTATAACACTGGCACCCAAAAAAAAGACTTAAAACTGGTGTAATGATTGGTACTGTTTTGTTTTCATTATTTCTTGAATATTGGGTTTGAATGTTTGTCAGAGCACACCACAAATCACTTTCCACTTCAGGTTGACAACACTGTTTAGTTTTTATGAAAGTTAAGGGTTGGAAATTCGGTGGTGTTGCATGTGGCAAACAGGGAAAACCCAAGGTTTGCAGGCTTGAAAACAACACAAGTGTCTTTGTTCTTTGGTTGAGCGCCTAACCTTCTACAACTGGTAGGCAGTGTCGCCAATACTGCAAGAAAAAAAAATTATCTTCATTACTTTGGAAAGTGATTGAAATCAAAATATCTTCAATTCTTAGCTGATTTTTAACATCTCTGTATTGGTCCATGCCCCCTCTCCCTCATGGTTGGGAACCACTGATCTAAAGTAACCCAATTTATCTTTACCTGCATTGGCGGTCACATGATCTTAAGGCACCATTGTTGTAATATAATAATGGCAGGTGAGGGATCAAATTTTGAATATTTCCTGTGAACACTAGAGCTGGTTTGTTTCTTCATCCTTACACCATAAAAATTAACCTGTTATTAAGCGTCGAACTCACATCAGTGGACAAGCAAACTAAATGTCAAATTTATATAGTCTGGATTATCGTTAACAAAGTTGGAGTTTGAAACCCAGCCAGGTGGTGTTTTTAACACTAATAGTTTCCCACTGTTTCTACATGAGGGTACATTACCCCCAACCAATCAACAAGACGAGGGGGGGGGGGGGGTGCATAGTTTTTAACTTATTTCTTTTGAGTT